>VYXC01012992.1:0-67126 GCA_013397175.1 Platysteira castanea | reverse complement strand
ACGGGCGGGGAGCCGCGGGGCTGGGGGGCCCGGCGGTGTGCGGGTTAGACGAAGAAGGGCGAGGCAGGGGCTTCCTCAGGGCCGGTTCCCGGCCCCCTCGCCTGCGTGTCGGGGTGCGTTTTGTTTTGTGCGTGTTCGGGCTCTTGCCGCGCTGAGCGCGGACATGTTGCTTGCGGTGCCCGTCCCTGCCCCTGCCAGCGGCCTTTCACTGTCGGTGTCAGAACCTTTGCGGGAACCGGGACCCCTCCGAGAGGCAGAGCGGGGGAAGCCGGGTGGGTGCTGCGGGGTACCGGGGCGGGCGGTTCGGTTGTGAGCGGGGTCCGGGCGCTCGGGGCCGCCCGGAGCGAGGCGCTCGCGGGCGCTCGCAGCGCCCGGCTCGGTCCCGCCACAACCAAACGGCCCCGGGACGCGGAGTTCGGAGCTGCCCCGCGCCGGGCGCTGCCCGCCGCCTGCTGAGCAAGGGTAAACTCATTAATTACTTTCGCCTCTGCTGCCTTTCATTTCGTAACGAAAGTAAAAGCAGCGCGGGATGGGTGTGTGTGTGTTCCGCGCTGCCCCGGGTTGTTTTTGCTCCCGGCGGCGTGCGCGGTGCGGTGCGGTCGGTGGTGTAGCGGGGTGACTCTGCCTGGGCTTCTGCTGGAGTAGTTGCCTCCTGCTTCTTGTTTGTGCCTCGGTGTTGCCATGTGCCGCTCTTGTTTTTTTACGCTCGCTGCTGGAAATGTTTGGTTTGTACCGAGATAAAGGCGCGATCATACTCCCTGGCTGAACGCGGTTCTGCGAACGGGATCGTGTGTAAAACCCTCCTGAGCTGTGATTTATTGTATGCAAAGTGGAGACCAAACATAAATATTTAGATCCAAGTCGTAACTGATGCGTGTTGTGATGAGACTGCGAAAAAAGAATCTAAACAACCCTGATGCAACACTCCAAATGGGAGGAAAGCAACTGCTTGTTCTGTTTTACTCGTCAATATCATACTGGGAGAAGTCTGTTATGGGAATAGCACAGGGAAAAAACGCTCAATACACATGGCAGTGTGCATTTATGTTCAGCAGTGGTACAGGAACAGAACCTGTATTTACACTGAACAGTGGGAGAGGAAAAATATCCCTGTTTGTAATTTTTGTGCTACTTTGTTGAAGAGATGTTATATCCAAATTAATCATACTGCTGTTTTTTAAAAGTGGTGGATCTGAGTTGTTCTTGACATCCACTGATATTTGCAGGTGTCTTACTGTTTGATATCTGGTAATGTGCTACTCAGTTGTCAAAAATAAGTTTAAAAATAAGTGAGGCATCCCTCATTGGTCAGTATAAAGCCAAAGCTTTTTTTGTGATAGTATTCTTATGTTTGCTTTTCACTGCAGTCTTGGTTCTGGTTTTTGTCCTGCAAATAAGTTTCATATATGATGTTGAAACCCCTTCCCTTTCCATCAGGAAAAGGAGATGTCACCAGTATCTGCAATTTGGAGTCTGGATCTTACCTGAAAACCACTAACCCCAAGAACTGTCATCTTAGTCTTTCAAATGGACAAGGGTGTCCTATTTTTTCAGCAAAATGAGTGAATTTTCCATTTTCTGTGTATTATCGTCTCTAAAATGGAAAGTGTGTACAGAGTAGATTTTAAATTGAAAATTTAGAGGGGGGAAAAATCTAATTAAGGGCTCCGCACATAATTTGTCTTTTGTGGGACTAGAAGTTCCTCTGATTTACTGTGCTTTGTTTAATCTACCCAAAGTTTTATCATTAGCAATCAAGTTGTGCCATGAATCTGAAACTGCTTCATGCTTTGTTCTCTCAGTTATCTCAGGATTACAAAGCAGGTTATACTTTAAACCCTCAGTTATGTTTATAGTTTCCCTAAAGTTAAAAAGTTCCTACATGATACAGTACGATAGTAGTAAAAATTTACATACAGAAGTTGATAATTGATCATGTAATTATCCAGCAGCTTACTATGCACACACAATTACACATATTTCAAGAGGTACCATCTTGAAACATAATCAGCATTTTACAAAGGACTTAGTATCAGTTGTTGCCTTTATTCTTGAGGGCTGAGGATTTGTTTTGCTTTCTCTTGCATTCATCATTTTCTTTTTATAGTTTACATTCTTCTGTTGTTTTTCCCCGACAAAACAACTTTACATAAGTAGAATTGAAAAGGATGCTTTTTAATTCAACTTTTTGGTTGATAAGTGAGTGTTGTAACACCGCAAGGAGCACTGCCAAAGTTGTATCCAAACAAATACTTCTTGGAAGGGCAGAAGAAACCCAGGTGGAAATAAATTTGCAAGTGTTCTCTTGCTCTCCTTTCCCAAGATTTCTCAGAGCTATATCCCATCCTGTGTCACCAGGGGTGTGTGGTTCCCAGGAGCAAGAAGATGTTGGCCAAACAATTCCTCCTGGACCCCAACAGGCCAGCACTTGATTGTGCCACTGCTCACAGCTTCTTTTAGGAAGGAGATCTTGGTGACTGTAGTGGTTTAAAATCCCATGGAAGTGTAAGAAATACCATCAGTCATTGGCTCGGCAGAAGTTAAAAGCAATATTGGTGCAGTTTTGATGGAAATTTCTACTTTGTGTGTTTAGTCGTGTGTCGGGTGGAATTTTTTTTCGAGTTTTGGGGGTTTGTTCCTTTGTTTGGAATCACTCTTAGCTGTTCAGTTCTTCAAGTCCTTTGAGGCTAAGTGATAGGATCTCTCTTAGTCTTTCCTTTCTGGAATATTTTGGACGTTCTTATGCCAAACAGAACTTTTGCCTTGTTACAGATATGAACAATGACCATAGTTAACAAGCCAAAATCTTCAAAGTCTAAAAAATCTTCCTCGAGACGCTCTGACAAATCTATGAAACCCCGTACTAAAAAAATGACGTCACGCACTGCAAGTTTGGGCCGGGTACCTCCTGCAGAAGATCCAAACAAAGTCTCTGTGGACAAAGGTCCTGGGGGGCATATTTATTGTAGATCCTCTCAAAAATCAAAGCCTTTTGCCCAAAGAGATCTAGGTAAGTGTCTTTTGTCCTCCCTCCTTTTTCTTGAGAACAAAACCGAAGTAGAAGCAGATTTTAGTTGTTGCATTGCTGTAAAATGGGACTGCAACAAATCAGGAGTTCAGCCAGAGACTTCAGTTTTGGGCATCCCCTAAGGCAGCTGCTGGGATAGGTGTTGCAGAACTTGGTTTTATCTATTTACAATTGCTCTGTAAAGTGTTTTTAATTTATTTATAATCAAATAAGGGGAGTTTTTCATAACGCACAGATGTACCTAGGTCTCTTCTGGAGAGAAAAGTACATTTTACCATGTCTATTCATGGCTTCCATTATCCACAAGCCTTTGAATAATAACACTTGCCAGGAAGAGATCTGATATCTATAGGGTCACTTTCTGTGCTGCTTACTTGTTTGTCTGAGTTCTTCTTACTGCATAACCACAAGTGTAGGTTTGTGGTTTAAGTTACAATAAGGAAAAAAACAGTAATTTAATTAATCAAAAGGTTAAAGGATATAGATATAAAGAAACCAGGTACTAAAATCAGAGTGATAGTTTGTCTTGCATTAGAAGAATTAAAACAGATTAATAAATTGTTGTCCCAGTGTGTTGACCAGCAAATTCACATGGCAGTGTTACAGCTGTGCATCATGTATTGCTGTGTTTTGGAGCAGAGCTGATTCTTCAGGCTGCTCCTACAAAATCCCACTTTTTAAATGCCTGCTTTAAAACAAAACCCACACAACTCTCTCTAAAAGACAATTTTCCTGCAGTCGTTAATGATGGGATTGCTCCGCCACAAAGAATTCTTTTTCCGCCCGAGAAAATCTGTATGGATTGGCAACAAACCCAGAGTGTTGGAGTTGGGCTGCAGAACCTGGGCAACACATGTTTCCTTAATTCTACTCTCCAGTGCTTGACCTACACGCCTCCTCTTGCCAATTACATGCTTTCACTCGAGCACACCAAGTCATGTGAGTACTTTTGAATGCTATAAATCTGTTGGACAGCTCCGGAGGTGAAAGGAAAACAGTGATTCTGTGAAGAAAGTTCTTAGTTGTCCTATTTTGCCTGTAGAAGCAGGTTTTGAATGTGATCCTAAAGGTCTTTTCCAGCCTAAATGGTTTATGATTCTGCTAACAGGAGGTTCAGAATTATAGGAGGCGTAGAAAGTGGATTTGTTAATTTAATGTGCCACGGTAAAACTTAAAGAAATATCATTTCTTGCTTCATGTGAGTAACAAAGTACATTGTAAAGTAAGGCATTTAATGAACATTTGGCATTTGGGTTTCCTGCTGGTAGAAAGGTGATAAAATTTAGGATGTTGGCGTTGAAGATTCTTGGTCTTCACAGCTGAGCTACTGCAGTGCACTAATACTGTGATAAATTATATGTTCAGTGTTGACCCATTAAAAAACCCAAATATTCTAGAAAGCACTACAAACTAATCTCTTATGAACTCAAATAGAAATCTTGGGGGGACTGTATTAAAATTAAGGCTTATTATAATCTAAATAATTAAGTTTGTATTTTTTAAACCCTGGAGTTTGTGTTCTTTGAATTTTGTTTTTCTACTTGAATTTATTTAAGCCTAGGGAAGCTTCTTTTTATATCCATAAATGTGTTTTTTGCCTAAGGCACCTGTGTGCTTTCTAGTCTGATATCTTCATGTGGATTCCTAGAAGTTTGATTGTGTTTTGTTCCCATATAAAAATTATTTCAGTTCAGAATCAGAATGGGATGCTTTCCTCTTTCACTGTCTAGGTCACGTGGAAGGATTCTGTATGATGTGCACAATGGAAAGTCACATCAACCAGGTCCTGTGTTGCTCTAATAATGCCATCAAACCTACGTCTGTTATCAATGGCCTTAAAAGTAAGTACTTTGATATTGGTTTATATTTAATTTTTTTCGTTTTTTAAAGAGTTATTTGATGCATATAAATAATTCTTATACTTTAAAGAAGAGATGTTTTAGGAACGTGTGTTTTCTTTCATTCTATAAGAAATAAATACATAATAACCTTCTTATTTATTAGGAATAGGAAAACATTTCCATTTTGGCAGTCAAGAGGATGCACATGAATTCTTATGCTTCACTGTGGATGCTTTACAGAAAGCTTGCTTGAATGGAAGCACCAAGTAAGCATAAACCAATTAAATTTAAATGTTTCCTAGCCCCTCTTACTACTTTATTTACTATCATTAATTAAAAGCTATGTCCTTGCTTTTCATAAAACCAAAAATTGTTTGAGGAGTTAACTCTGTGCTTTCTGAGGTCTGACTCTAATTTATTTCCAGGTTAGACAGATCTTCTCAAGCCACCACCCTTATTTATCAAATATTTGGAGGATATCTAAGATCTCGAGGTACTTTTTAAAAAAAATTTATTGTCTTCTGAACTGAACTATGTCCTTTTGCCTGTCTGTAGCAAAGGAGGTTGGAGTTTGACTAAAGTACTGTGCATTAATAATTTAAATTGATGCAGTTAGTCTCATTCATGTCATGTTAAGCATTTGTATTTTGATTCCAGTAAAGTGCTTGAACTGCAAAGCAGTGTCGGATACGTACGAGCCTTTCCTCGACGTGACTCTGGATATAAAGGTAAGATGTTCTGTGAGCAGGGCTTGGGGTGTGTCAAGGCCTGTAGAGCTTCATAAAATCAAGTCATTTTGCTTAAAAACATCTCTTGTTGAAAGAAAAAACTTGGTGGTGGATTTGGGGTGGATTGGACTTTGTTGTTCTGTGGAAGCCGTGGAAATGCTCTCCGTGTTTGGATTGGATTTAAGCTGGAAAAACAATAATTATGTCTACACAAACCATGATACAATCATACTTCTCAATTATTCTACTTCACTATACATCTATTGTCAGCCTGATGGCTTTGATTGTTCTCATTATTGGTGCCAAAGCATACCACAGATACTGCCTGACACTGCAAAATTTATTTATTTTGAAGTAGAATCATTTTCAAATGAGGGAAATGCTCAGTGAACTCTGTTTCTGTCTCCTTCACGGTGGTTGCTGTTCACAATCAGTCATTTAAATATGAACTAGCAAAGTTCTCTTGTATAATGCTTGTAAGTGCTTGAAATTCTGCATTTCTTGTGACTTAGTGCTCTACTTTCTTACTCATCCAGGCAGTTACATCTGTCACCAGAGCTCTAGAACAATTCGTGAAACCCGAACAACTGGACGGTGAAAATAGCTATAAGTGCAGCAAGTAAGATTATTATTAATTACACTTTAATACAAGATAAATGTTTAATGCAGTGCATGACCTGGAGGAGAAGTTATCTCTGGATTTTGTCTAGCAATAAGGCAGACATGGCTTTTTGTTTCATTTAATTTTGTTCACACAACTGATATACTGAAATCACTCAAAGCCTGGAAAATAACGCTCTTGTTTCTAAGTGAGTAACTTTTATGTTCCTGTTTGAATATTTGGAGATACATTATAAGAATTGTGTTGCTCACATTTAGACTTTCATTCCTAATATTGTCCGTGCTGGGGCTTGTCAGCCTTCCTAAGTGTGAAGTTGCACACTCAGATACTCAGGCCAGAGGGGAAAAGCTGTGTCTGGTAAGAAGTGGGGAGCTGGAGCACAGGGATCTGGACAAGGATTCGGGGTGGGAGGCAGCACCAGTTTAGTCACACATAAACCCAGAAGTTTTAGTCTTTCTGTGAGTTTGAAAAGAAAGCTTTGGTGTATTTACAGTGTCATTTCCATTGCAGGCAAACTATTATATTATCTTTCAGTTTCCTTTTTGTTTTCTACATTATTTTTTTCTAATAAAGACGACTGCCTGAATATTTTGTCTCTAAATACAAGTTTCAGAATTTTATAAACCACTTTTTTTTTTCGTATTCTGGATGCGTCCCTTTTTTTTTCATTGGCTTTCACCATCAGTTTGGAATTCTGTGCCTTGTATTTTGACATCAGTTTGAAAAGAGGCCATTAAATTCTTTCTGTTTCTTAGCTCTCAGCAGTATTTTTCTTGACAATGTAAAGTGACATGTGTCAGTCTTTATGCTGATTGTTGCATTCCAGGACTCAATCTGTACCTCCTTTGAGCGTGCAGTGCAACAAACAAAATTAAGAACTTTGTTTTGAAGGACTGCAGAGGGTTTCAGTGTCTTTCCAGGAAAACTCAGCATTGCCCAATGTCTGCCTCTTGCAGAGTGGCTGTTTCCTTCCAGGGATTTTTTTACAATTTTTACAGCCTTACCTTTTTGACATGAGATACATGTTCAGACATTTATTTGGCTATCAAGAGATAATGTCCTAAATCCTTTATTCTTTGTTCTGTAGAGCTGTCTCTAATGTCCTGCTATCTTCTCTCTATTAACAAAGCTGAAATGCAGTTCATGGATTTAAGAAAAGATCTAACATATTACACAAACAAATAGCATTCAAATAGCATAAGCATGTGTGAGAGATGAAAACTTGTTTGACTTGTGGGTGAGAGAAGAATAATGTTAAAAATATGTTTGTGCTTGTTTTTAAGGTGTAAAAAGATGGTTCCAGCATCAAAGAGATACACGATACATCGCTCTTCCAATGTTCTCACAATATCACTGAAAAGATTTGCAAATTTTACAGGTGGAAAGATCAACAAGGTATGTTTGCTGCTGGAATGCTATTTTATCTTCTTGGAATGAGGCATTTCCCAAAGAGGAATACTCATTTTAAAGTTGTTCACATTTTCAGGCAGCACCTCTAGTGTAAGAGAAGTCAATTTAACAACTTAGCAGCAGTGGCTGCTTCTTTCTTTTTTAATAGTGATAATGTTCCTGTGTGAGCATAAGAACATACCTTACCCTTAAAGAGCTAATTCTGTAGAAAATAACTCCCTGCAGCTTAAATTATTAAATGTTGTTTCTGAGAATAGGCATTTTTAAGTGAATGGAAAAATATGTCCTAGTCTGTGTTTGTAGAAATGTTTTTTTCAGGCTGCTCTCTAGAGTTTCAGGATAACATTTGAATCTTTGACTGTGTTTAGGATGTAAAATACCCTGAGTATTTGGATCTTCGAGCATACATGTCCCAGTCCATTGGAGAACCCCTCATCTATGCTTTATATGCAGTTCTTGTACATAGTGGCTTCAACTGTAATGCTGGACACTATTCTGGATGCGTCCCGGTAGATATCAGTCAACTTCTAACAGGGTAAAATCTGTGCTGGCAAAGAAATCAAAATGTTACTGCTAACCACTGGTTTTAGGGGAAAACATTGCATCATGTGCTTTGTTTGCTTTGTTTTGGTAAGCTTTGTTCTGCAGTGCTCTATCTGGGATGTCCTTTGGAACAGATGCAGTTCATCTGAAGATATTCTGTCTTTGTTTGCAGGCTGGAAATGGACTTTGGTACCGAATGAATGATGCCTCAGTGGAGCTTTCTGATATCAAAACAGTTCTCAATCAGCAAGCTTACGTGCTTTTTTATATCAGGTAATAACAAACATCAAATGTGCACAGAATATTTTTACTGTCAAGTTGCAGATACTTTTCTTGTTTTCAAGTTTTTTTCCTGTCACCCTAGGGAAATATTACTATTTGTATATTTCTGTCAAAGTGGAAATTCCCCGTGTCATTTATTATCTTGACCTTAAACTTCTGCTCTTGGGTACACTGCTTTATATCTGCTCTCTGTAGCTGGCCAGTTCAGAAAAAAGGAGAACTCATGGCCATAGATGGTGCGAGGCTGAAGCCTTGCTCTGGAAACTCACTGTAGGAAGACCATTATCTAATCTCCAGTTTGTAATCTTGGCTAAAACTTCCACGTGTGCTTTTCATGTCATACACACTGTTCCTACGAGATGCTGGGCTGGGGTTTAAGGTGGGAATGAGCTGAAAGCAAAGCTCTGAGCTGAGCTGCCCTCTCCCCCCAGGCGCTACGATCTGACCCTGGGCGAGCGAGCCTTTTACCTGCCCGCGCCCTCCTACCCCCGCTCCTTCCTGGGCCAGCGCGGGGCCAACAGCAAGCAGGCTGCCTTCATGGGACCACGGCTGCCCCCACACATGATCAAGGTAAGTGGATGAGGGCAGAGAATAGCACTGAATTATAGTGGGTTTGAATATAGGGTGTGGGTTTTTTTCTGAGTTTTATTTTCGCTTCTACACTGCAGGTTTCCTCACAGCCCTCGTGCTAGAGCCAGAGTTACTCTAATAGTGGTTAATCCTAAATTGTGCAGCCATGCCACTGCATTACTTTATTCTTCCAGCTCAGCTTTCTAAAGCGCTGGTAGCTGTGCTCTTGAGACAATTTAAGTAGTCTATTAATGCCTAAATAATTTAAATGTAAAAAGTAAATATGTGTCCCATCCCTATCACTGTCACTTTAGTTGAGACAGTGATAGAAAACAAATTGTCTTGTTCCTGAGTACCAGCAGTGTTGTCAGGGAATGTTTAGAAAGGAAAATAAATTTTTTTTGGAATCGCTTTGGTCAATATTAAGTTGTTTGGGTGGGCGTGAAAACTGATGCTCATTTGATACCAAAGGCAGGATTTACACACACTTGTTGGACTTGCATTTATATTAGAAGGGAGGTGAGGTTTCTTCTTAGGTGTTGAGGCAATCTGTAGAACTATTTAGTATGAGAATATAATGTTGTAAAACCTGCAATACTGTGTGTTTGAACATATCCATCCTACAATCTCTTTACACCCAGAGTTCCAATCGCTTAAATGGAAACGGACCCTTAAAAGAGGATCCCAGTGCTGTTGGCGTTGCTGTCAAGAGGCCATCTTCAGCTCCACCAACAGCTTGTGTTCAAAACTGGGCCATTTCCAGGCCTTCCATGGCAGACCCCTCGAAAACCCAGAAGATCACCATCAGTATTCACAACAAGCTGCCCCCGCGCCCGGCGCTGGCGCAGGCCGAGTGTCCCAGCAGCGCTGGGGAGGAGGAGGAGCTGAAGCCCATCCCTTCAGCCACCGTCACAAACTCTTCCTCAGCAGAGCCTACCTCAAACCCAGCCACGGTGTCAGTCGCTCCCAATGTCTCCAAGCAGGAGGTTCCTGATGAAATCTTCGTTGAGCCGGCGGTGAATGGAAACCCGAAGCTCTGCTCTGAGAACTCGGTTCCTTACGGGGCAGAACCTGCAGGAAAATCCGAGGAGTCCAAGGGCTTGTTCAAAAGGAGTTGCAACGTCCTCTCTTCCAATGGAATTCTGCTTGGGAAGGTGGTCCGTACATTGCATAATTCCCATTCGTCCTGTCAGAATGCTGAAGAAAGATCCCAGCATGAGCTGCCAAAAATTGATTCCTTAAATGGTGCTATTAGTTTAGATAATGAATATAAAGAAAATGGACTGAAACTTGATGATTCCACTTGCCAAGTCCAACCCGTTAAACCTTTTGAGATTTTCTTCTCTAAAGCAAACGGAGTGCTTGAAACGGTGAGTTACATTTGTTCATCTGCACTTCCTCACCTGTGATATATTCAATATTCATGGGCACTGCCATGTGGAATACAAGAAAACACAGCACAGATTTCATTCTATCCCTTTGTGCTATTATGCCTTGAATTTGCAGAGCTGACATGTGATGTATGTCAACGTAAGAGAAGTTCAGGGAGACAATACCTCATAAATTTCATAAAATACATTTTTGGGAGAAGGGGGATGATGTGTAAAGTGGGAATAGTGCAGGTAACTCAGTGTGATTTTGTTTGCCATCTAATGTTGAAAGTTTATCAACAGCAGTAGTTTTCTACTAAAAATACCTTTTTCTTTCTGTTTGTTAACTTCTGTGTTTTAATTGTAGATGCCTAAAGCGTTGTCACCAGATCCTCAAGGTATCTTAGAATCTCTTACATACAGCCAGTTGAACAGCTTGTCAGAGGAAAAAAGGTAAAATGAGTCCACTCTGATTAAAACAAGATTTCATACAAGTTAATTACTATTTTACCCATCTACTAATGCTGCTTAAGAGATTGACATCAGTACAGAGAATTCCACACTACCTCTGGTGTTGCAAACACCAGCACTGGTTCACATCCTTCTGATACCAAACACAGGCAGGTGCCTCCTGTAGAACTTCCACAGGATGTTTTTACATTTCTCTTCCTTTGTCTGGAATACTTTTTCTATTCCTCTTTCCCTTTTTTGGATCCTAGGATGAGTGAATGTAGATTCCCAGAGTCTGCTCTCCCATTTGGGAGAGAGTGGGAAATCTGTGTGTCTGCCTTTCTTTCTGTTAGGAGGGAGAGCAAATAGAGCTGTTCTGGCTATTGATGTGATTCAGAGCTGCAGGTGGAAGGAGATGGATGGGTTGGGGGTTTTTTAGGCAAGACTTTCAGAATTGAGAGAAGAAAAACTCTCCATGGCAGCTGAGGGAGGTGTAAGAGCAGTTTTCTAAAGACAATGTCTTTCAGAGTTTTGCATTAGCCACGTTTTTTTTTTTTTTTAATTTTAGGAGATTTTACTCCTAATGTCTTTTAGATGGGCTTTTTGAAGTTAAAATATGCTTTTATTTTTATGCAGTGTCTCTGGATCTCAGAAATCTTCTGACAACGATGGTCTTATGGAAACTGTAGTGATGGAAGCACTGTTTGCCTATGAAGAATCCAGGAAGGTTCCTTCCAACTTTAGCTGTGAGGTTGAGAAACTTTTTACTCAATCAGATTCTGAAACCATTTTTACCAAAGAAGAAGTTGCTGAAAGTATTATAACAAAAGCTGATAATGCACATCTCAATATCAATGGTCAGCACAAGGTCAGGAAAAAATCCTTGGATACTGAAGGTGAATTCCTTGGGCAGTGCGAGTCTGAAGACATCAGAGATAAAGACAAACTGAGAAGATCAAAAGAACCTGAACTCATTTCAAAAGAAAATCCTTTGTACATCAAAGGGTCTCCTGAGAGCAAAGAGAAATTAGGGCAAACTTCCTCTATAAAGCCTGACATTGAATGTAGTTCTAAAAAACTTGCATCTCTAGATATTACAGATAAATGCCAAGATACAAAGGACATTTCTAATAACTACGTAGAGGTACCACCCGTTAATGACTCTTCTATTACAAAGCTGGATAAAGTACTGGAAAGTCAATTCTCTAGAGCAGATGAGGGGCTGAGTAATAAAACCTGTGAAGAAGATGATAAACATATGAAAAAAAATAAGAAAAAACCCCACGACTCGAAAAGAACTGACAAAGAGCACTACCGGAGGAAGAGAGAGAACTCGGACACTGAGGAGAAGGAGAGACAAAGCAGAAACAAACCCGAGGATCATTCCCACAGGAGGAGGAGCTCTCACAGCGTGGAAACAAACAAGCAAAGCCGTCATAAGCAGGAATATTGCAGCGAGAGCAAGTACAGATCCTCCCACAACGAAAGGAACAGCCCCAGCAATGGCAGGAGCTCAGGAAAATACTCCCGTTACAGATCCCGAAGCAGAGAAAGGACAGATCCCGACAGGAATAGGTATTATTATTCCAAAGGAGACAGACCTTGGATTAGAGAAAGGTACTACCAGGATGAAGCGCGGAGATGGGAAAAATGCAGATATTACAACGATTATTATTCCTCCCATGGAACAAGGGATGGTAGGGAGAGGAAGTCCTCTCATTGTGATAAAGACTATGACAAATTGAGCCAAGCTTACAGCAGGTCCCACAAGGATTATCACTGCAAAAGCAGGTGGGCTCACAGCACGCTCTCCCGAGAGGAGGACGTGCATCACTTCAGCAGCCACAGAGCAAACTTCCACCACTGTTCAGTACCTCAGCAGCACTCGGAAAAATACTCCCGTGAGAGGCACACGGCGTCAGCTCACTCCAATTTTGAGGACTCTTCCCGGGACAATGAAAAAGAAAAACTCAGAAATAGCAAAAGAAGATACTCCCACCAAGAAGAAAGCGGAAGCGACATAGAGAAGAAATGCCGAAAGATTGACGACCAAAGAATCAAAAAGTATAAGAAGGTCAAGAAGAAAAAGAAGTCCAAAGATAAACATCGAGAGAAGGATTACAAGTAAGCAAGGATTCCAGCATAATCAGCAATTTTTTCCTAATTATTTTCTGGGTATTTCTCATGTCTGCCTTTTTTTTCATTGTTTCTAAGTAACTTCTCTGTCATAATGTGACGGGATCATGTCTTTAGGTTGGCCGAGTGAAGATAGGAAAGATGTTGCTGAATTGTGTTAGAACACTAGAGCTGGACAACGTAGTCAGAAAAACATCTGCACACCGTTCTTGCTTAGGTTACAATTGTAATTTTTTTATTTTTTTTTAATCCCCCATATGCCTGTTAATGATTTGTGTACAAACCAGGACCTCTTGTCCTTCATTCTGAGGGCTTAAGGTTGCTGCATCTAAATTAGGTTAGAGGTGCAGAAATGACCACAAAGTAGCAGACACTCTGCAAGTCGTCACCTGTGGTAAATAAATAACATTTCATATATACATCAAGTGCCACATCTGTTTTTCTATTTTTAACTTGCATGTTTCCTTCAGAGTTTATGATTTGGATTGCTCTGTGCTCCACTTTGACAATGACAATCGCAAACATAAGAAAAAGAAGAAAAAGAAGAAGCACGAGAGGAAACTGAAAGACTTATTGGAATATTTAGATCCTCGTTTCCAGAAGAAAACATGGGAGAAGAAGGAAGAATCCCGTCCTCCAGATGACCATTTATGTGAGCAATACAGAAACCAGGGCAGTAAACAACCCTCCAAGGAAGAGAAGCCTTCTGGTGCAGGTGACAGCAAGAAATTCAGCTCCATGGCATCCCCTGAGTGTGTCAGAGGTAAGGGGCCCTGGATGCTGGCAGGACTCCTGCTTATTCCTAACAATCTTTAAATGCTTGTGTGATGAATCCCTGGGTTTTATCGTGGCTTCCAAACACTATCCTGGCAGGGGGTTGGAGATAGGTGATGTTTAAGATCCCTTCCAAGCCAAACCATTCTGTAATTTAAATCAAATCCTACATTCAGCTGTTCCTAGCACAGGAACGGTTCCTGGCACTCAGAGTAGCAGGAGTTGGTGATGATGCTGGGATATTGTTGGTCCAGGTGGAGCTCTGCCTTCTCCTGAGCTGTCAAAGCTCCAGAGGAAACTTCACAATTAAACACCTGGAGAGTGTTAAATCCCTGCTATTATTCAGATTTGGGGTTTTTCTGTTAGCATAGGCTTAACAACACATAGAGGTGGGCTGAGGAAACAGCTCTTCCCCAGTTTTTGATATTTAAAAAAGTCTGCTTGGTGCTTCTTGCAAGGAACCTGAATATGAATTTGTGTGCCTGACTAAATTTACACTGAGCTCTCAGCTGTTGCTTGTCATAATCTCAACTTGGGCTCGCAGTGATAAATTAATTAGTTTAAATTAATTAGCTCTAAAATTATGCAATGAAGATGATTGCATACTGCAACAAATTCAACATCTAAAATCAAACTTGACAACATTTCCCATGAAATTTTTGCTGAACAGAAGTGTTTATTATAGAAATAAAACCTTATTAAATGCCTATTATCTGACATAAACCAGTTCCAGTTACTCATCTGTTTTAATAAAAAACCAAAACAATCCCCCAACTCTCTATTTTACTCAAAGCTAAGTGAAGTAATCCCTGAAGAAGACATCTCACTATCCAAAATCAAGTTTTATTGTCAAATTTTCCACATTTTATACCTACCCATGGTTTAAAATTGGGATTAATGATCAGGAGAGAAAGCTGATTGTTCACCCATTATTCTTTAACAAGGAAAATTTAAGAAGAACTGTGTTGAGGTCTTTCAAATTCTAATGTCGTAAAAAGAGATTTCTTTTATAACATGTCCAAAACAACCCTTACTGCACTAAAAGGTTATCTAGCTGATAAATCAGGAACTAAACAGAATAAAATGCTTGTGATTCTCTGGCCAGCAGATGGCAAACTCGGGTTTTCCCAAACCAGTCAGGTTTAGTGAGGAATTGAAGGTGCTGCAGCTCCTTGCTCAGCTCAGGGCACTGCAGGTGCTGGGCAGGGGAAGGAGCTGTTTGTTCATTGGCGCTGGCAAAAGCAATTTTTTCAAGTCTTGAGAATTGTAGTATTTCCTCAGGTCCAGGGATGTTAATTAGCTCCATCTTCTGGAAGGTCAATCTTTTTTTTTTTGTTTTAAATGGGGCTCAAGTAGAATTCTCTGAACAGGGAAAGCTGCTTTCAAAAGAGGCCACTTTGGCTGTGTTTTTAGAGTATTGAACTTCTCAAACAAGGCAGGGACAGGCAAAGAACCACTGAAGAGGAATTGTGAGGTTGTGCCTTTTCACCACAACTCCTGTTATTTTGAATGAACTAATAAAGATGAAAACAGCTAAAGCTGTGATTTAAGAAAAATTCCTACAGGATATGGGGAAGGAGCAGCTTTGAAGCAGTTCTTTCCTACATTCCTAAATGTTCTCTCCAGCAAATTGCTGAGGGCTCTGCCTTTGTGGCTAAGACTTGGTCAGCCTGACCACAAGATTGTTACTAAAACGATGCAGTTTGGGCAAACCTTCCATTAAATTTGATTCACCCAAAGTCCAGCACTTGCTGTCAAAGCAGGTGGCTCTGTCCTAAGGCTCTGAACACTTGAGCAGCCCCAGCCCAGAGCTGGGCAGCACTGGTGTGGGAGCTTGGATCCTGTGCTGAGCGAGCAGATGGAGCTGGGGCAGCTTTGAGCTGTGTTTTTTAGAAATCAAGCCCAAGAGTTTCATGTTTAATGGCACAGCAGGGCCTGACCTCGCTTCCTTTTGCCTTTCAGATGTGGAGCTGACTGATAAAAGCCTTCAATCCTCAGCCTGAACCCACCACCAACCCCAGCGACTTCTGACCACCAACCCCCACCACCCTTCACCTTCCAACCCAACACTTCTCATCATCAAAACCAACAACTTCTTCCCTTCAACGACTTCTTTACCTTCAAACCCGACCTTACCGATATTGACCATCAAAACTTAAAATTTATTATCAATTACCATCAAGACAAAATCCAGTCATAAGTGGTGCTTAACATTTCTGTACAGAATTTTACCATATATGAACTTTTTTTTAGTTTTTAACTTGAGACTTTCTTTTTTAAAATATACTTCTAATCCAAAAGGGTGAAAACTTTTTACAACTGCTGAACATTGTAAATTACCACGTAAATATCTCACTGAGCTGAGATAATGCCCTGGAATAGACCATCTCAAATGCTGCTTAATTACAGACTCAGGTTGACTTTATGTTATTCATGTAATGTTACTCCAAGTTAAGACATCTGGTGCAAGAGCGACCAGGAATTATAAAAGTTGCAACTGACAGTCTGTATATTTAATTTAAAGACTTATTTAAAACTTCACAAGTTTTGCAAGAGCTTCATTTTTTTTTTCTGTGGTCTGACACTAGAAACTAATTTACTTCACATTTGAGTTATATTCAAGATCTGAAGAAAATCTTCTGGTTTTCAACATTGTGAAACAACGAATATGCAGTTCTGAATGTATCTCTCAAGACTATTTGTATATTGTTCCATATGTTTTTATTACATTTTCTTAATATACTGTCATTTGTCTTAAGTCTCAGTTGTCTGTTTTGTCTCTCTAAAGTGTCTAGTTACAGACAAATTCATACTGTGATTTTTATTTTTGTTATTAAATGCTATCAAACTGTGATGCACTTATTATTCACTGGTCCTGCATCAGGAGATGAGTGGGGAACCTGTATTAAATACAGTTCATCTGAATAATCTGTCTGGTTTATACAAGCTGTGTTGTTCAGAGATGTCTAAAAGTTTGATCTTTGTTTTTTTAAAGATAAAAAGCACTTGCCCCACTGTAAATATATAGCATGTAAAATTTATATAGTATATAAATACAGCAAAGTTAAAATGGAGTTCTACTTGAGTTTTACTTGAGTTATTTAACACGTGCTGTGTCATGGGAGCTGCCAGAACGTGTTGGACACTCCAGAAGTCCCATCTTGCTCTCAGAGTAGGGGAGAAGATGCTGTTGGTGTGAGCCACAGAAGATCACTAACCTGGACTGCAGCTGCCTGACAAGGATGCAGAAAGCTTCTCCTCTGAACTTAAACCTTCCACAGCCAGGCCCCAGGCTGGGAGCTCAGCAGGAGCTTGTTACTGTGTGTGACAAAATAAAAAAAAAATTAAAAATCCTAAAAAAAGCAGCAAAAAAGAGCAAGGTAATGTTTTACTAAATATTTAAAGTAGTACTTTGGTACATGGAGAGCACCATAAAGCCAAACCATAATGTACCTGCATAATGTTCCTATGGCAACATAGAGGTGAGGTTACATAAAGTAACACAGCAAAGTAGCCAACGTTCCTGTCCTGTATCTGCCTTTTTTTCCTCTTTTGTTCTCTGGCTCCAAGATTTGGTGTCTTGCCCTTGGTCTGATGAGTGGCTCTGGCACAAATGGCTCCGAGGAGTTGGTGTTGCTGCTGTGCCTCCCTGCAGAGCCCCACGGGCACCACCTGGAGCAGGGAGGGCACTGCTGGCACTGCCC
This sequence comes from Platysteira castanea, assembly GCA_013397175.1. Classification (NCBI taxonomy): domain Eukaryota; kingdom Metazoa; phylum Chordata; class Aves; order Passeriformes; genus Platysteira; species Platysteira castanea. The sequence goes on along the minus strand of VYXC01012992.1, from coordinate 49,668 downwards.
CGGAGCTGTGGAGCAGCAGCAGCACCCGGTTCTCAGTGCTAATTGAGGAAACTAATTAATCTAAATTAATCCGCTTCCCCCCGCTCAACTGTGATTGAAACTCCTGGCAGGGAACTGACAAAATGAAATACCTCAGTGGAGGGTGGCTCTGAAGGGAAGGCAGCTCTTCCTGGAGTCACACTCGTGTGGTAACACACTCTGACTGAAACATTTTGCAGTTGAAGGATTTTTTTTCTGAAAAAGAAAACCTGGTAATTCAAATTACTGCGCCTAAGGGGTAGGGAAACAGAAGAGCAGTTGTAAAATTAAACTTTAATCTCTCAAGAGTCAGCAACTGCCTCCCATCTATTCCTGGTAAATGAGGAGATCCATGACAGTAGAGTTTCACACTTTATTTTTGAGAAAATTGACAGATTTAAGCAACATGTCTTAATGATAAATGAGAACATTAATATTGCTGTGGCTTTACATAAGAACATCACCGTTTTAACAATGATTGATACAGAATATTTTGTCATGCAAATCACTTGTGTACACCAAGTAATACTCATATCAATACATACCTGTACAGTATTTACATTTTATATTTAAACTCTAGCTAGAAACATTTTCCAAGAAAATATAGAAATGAAACTGGTAAGCCACAAGTCTTAATTTGTAGCAACTGGGCTACAACAGACCTAGCTTCTCCAGCAAGCATATCTACATAGATATGTAATAAATCTTAAAAATATGCAGTTTTTTTTTAATATATGAAGCATTATAAATGCTGCTCAGTTTATAAAGGTTCAGTTTTGTACCAGTTTAAAACGGTTCAAAATGTTGAGTGACGCAGAGCTTATTTTGTCAGAATATTGTCAAATTTAAGTCAGTCCAGCTGAGCTTAAGTTTAGTGTCCAGCTCCCTCCCAGCTGCACTGGCACCGTGGCTCTCACTCCCCTGAAGGGCAGAGCCAAAAGCAAAGAGCTCCAGAGCTACTCAAGTTTCAGTGCAAGAGGAAGGGAGAATTTGTTGTCCCCAGAGGACTTTTCCTCAGCATGGCCAAACTGTAACAGATCCTGCTTTAGGCCACTGAGCAGCCACTTTCAGTAGCCACCCCTGGACTTGAAGCCCAATAAAAAAAGGGGGAAAAGGTTGAGAGATTTTTCTTCACCCTCGTGGATAGTACCTGATACGGCCAAAATTTTCACAGGCCACTTTGTTTTACTGGCCTCGTGGCCAGTGGAAATTTTGGGCCAGTTTCACTCCCTGTTAATACTGTTACAAAGAAGAAATCTGAACTCAAATATTAACACACACAAAAACGCTATTCCATTAACTTTGGTAAATTAAATAGATACATTGAGCACCACAAGTAGCTGTTTAAGATGTTGCATTTCAATGCTAAGAAATAATGTATTTCCTGCTATAATATCCTCAGTTACATGTTACTCTAAATAATTATTTCTGCCGGATATAAGGACTTCAAACTAAATACAGCAAATGAACTCTCAAGGCATTTCCCTCATGCTTATAGGGAGACATCCTCACCTGGTTAAATAAATAGATTTCCTCAAAGGTGGTATTTCAGAAGGTAAGAATTGATACAAAAGTGCTTCATGGCTTATTAATGCTTTTGTAATCTCACATTTCTCCAGAAATACTATATTTGCTGCCTTGCACCTTTATGCTCACTAGTACCACTGATTTGGCTTGTCACTATTTGCATTACAAATCTACTTGTCCAAAGCTAAGACTGACGTAGGCAGTGCTTGAAAACAAAATGTCACTGCAGAACAGAAGACCCAAAACAAGAGCTGGCAGCAGCTCCATCATTGTGCTGCTTTGCAAACACAGGACACACAACTGAATTCATTTCTATAAAGAGTTTAAATGTGTTCCATTAAGCAAAGATATGCCCACACTGACACTTACTCAAGGATTCTATCTCCTCTGGCTGAGTTCTACTCCTTTGGAAGCACTCGGATTTAAACATTCACCCAAGCAATTCCACACACCCTGGGGAAAACCTAAACTGGAGGAAAATTTACTTTGTTCTTTTTCCTCTCAGCCTCTTTTGCAAACATGCAATAAAGCAAAACACTCACAAAGGCTGACACCCCATGCAAAACAAGGCAAATCAGTAAGACAGAACAGTGAAACAGACTCTCCCTTACAGTTCAAAGGAGATTTCAAACAGATCACCTTGGTAAATCTGTGGGTTTGCCAGTGCAGCCCATCTCCCTGCAGCAGACCCAGAGATGCTCCTGTAACCAACAAGCAAAGCTGCTTGAACATTTTGGGTCTCCAAAGCACCCACTGGCACAGCAGGCACGGCTCAGGTTCGACAGGTTTGGGAAAAACTGAGCAGTAACAGAAGCAGTAGAGTCAAAACCTCCCACTTTTTGAGCCCACTGTGGAATTTGGGGTTTTACCTCAAGAACAATGTGTGCTGTCAACAAAAGCACTGCAGTACAACCTGCTGCAGCAGCTGGTGTGTTCCTGACAGACCCACGAGTACGACCACAGAAAGATCTTCCACAAGTTTCAAAAACAGACACGTGCCTGTGGGGAAGCCTAGCTGCACCAGGCAATCAGCGTGTAGTACTTTATTTTTTAGTAAAAATGTCTTTTTTTTTCCCAATTTAACTGCTGAAGCACAAATCTGAAAATTGCCTTTAAGAATGCAATAAAAATATGGAACTTGCATGAACTCTGTATGTGCAAAGTTTGTTACCAAGCAAAGGAATGAATCCTGCTTGTTGAACTCTCCAGGGCTACATCTTACAGAGACAGTTCACCTTCCTGGCTTTTCCCTTTAAAACCCCTGAATGCATATGAAATTATTTGGGGGTGTTTTCACATGCAAGGCCTAAAATCACACAAGCCCTGTCATCTCTCTCCTTTAGCAGTAACTTAGTGTTAATCAAACTACAACATCTCAAACATAAGGACTTTATAAAAAGCAGATTAAAGCAGTCATTAAACCTTAGTGTTTGCTGTGAGTGTATCAGCAGAGGGGAGGGAGTTTTAGCCAACTGGCAAACACCAGACCACATCTGTACTTCATGTGATGGCTCAAACCTCTGCTGCTGGGCCCTGCCTGTGTTTCAGTGCCCACTGACAAACCCTCTGCACCACGAGGTGCCCTCTGAGCTGCCAGTCCCTGTGCTTCTGAAGAAAAGCCATTTCTGTAAAGGTAGGAGAGGAATCCTGAATGAAAGCTGCACTCAGCTGTTTCTGTGGAACACACACGACTGGGGATTGGGAGGTTTCTGCTTTACAGGAAAATGCAGTGCCAGGTCACGCCGTGCTCCACTGCTGGTGCTGCACTTTAGAGAGAACTCAAAGTCTTATAATCACTCCTTTTTTAATGGGAAATGTGCTCAGGTTAACAGGTAGAGGACATTTTGTGTTAGCCCTGAACTCCTTCCCTCCCAGCCCAAGGAAACTGGAGTTGTCACTAATTTAAGTGAAAACAAGGCTTCCATGTGTTCAGCTGATTTAAGTTCCAATATAATCATTCTCTGGGATGTGAAGCTTACTTCAAATTATATGCCAGGAACTATTTACCCTGAAAAGTTTTGCCAAGTTTTTATGCCATAGTAAAATGTATATATATGTATATATATATATATAAAATTTACAGTTGTCTTCATTTCGTTTGTCCAATTTCTTCTCTCTCTCCACTGCACGCTCAGTTATAGGTTGATGCAGGTCTGCAAGTTGCTGCTCATGTTCTATTTCTTATTTGCAATTCTTCGTTTCCTTGTTGCCAGCATATCATAAAAGGGATCCCTGCTGATACTTGCTCTGGAATAGAAAAAAGGAATCATCAGTTTGGTTAACAAATACCTGGTTTTGAAAACTAAAACTTCTGTTCTCTCATCCTCGTGGATGACTCCACATTCTTAATAAGACGGATGGCTGACTTCTAAGCACCACAAATATTTCTTCAGCAAAAGGTGCTGTGATTTGTTGAGTTCACACCTTCACATCCTGACTATTATTTATTTCTTTTAAGTGTGGGTCTGTTTACAAACCTTCCAAGATAAAGCCAGGCTGTGGAAGTTTAAAGCTGCTTAAGATACGTGTCACTGAAGTTAATTATTAGGTGATGTAAGAATCCAATAAAATCAGATTTAAAGACAATTCACACAAGGTTTTACTTTAGCATAGAACAATAAATACGTATTTTCCTCATTTGAGTCAGCAGCAATATTTCCTTAGGACCAGAGAGTAACAGGAGATTTTTATCTTGATCCATCAACCCCACAGAGCTCGTTGTTAATCCTCAAGGACATTGCACATCAGAGCTCTTCCAACAAGTTACAACAAATTCTCTCAGTATCATACTCTGAAAAGAGCTCACACTTNCCCACTGACAAACCCTCTGCACCACGAGGTGCCCTCTGAGCTGCCAGTCCCTGTGCTTCTGAAGAAAAGCCATTTCTGTAAAGGTAGGAGAGGAATCCTGAATGAAAGCTGCACTCAGCTGTTTCTGTGGAACACACACGACTGGGGATTGGGAGGTTTCTGCTTTACAGGAAAATGCAGTGCCAGGTCACGCCGTGCTCCACTGCTGGTGCTGCACTTTAGGGAGAACTCAAAGTCTTATAATCACTCCTTTTTTAATGGGAAATGTGCTTAGGTTAACAGGTAGAGGACACTTTGTGTTAGCCCTGAACTCCTTCCCTCCCAGCCCAAGGAAACTGGAGTTGTCACTAATTTAAGTGAAAACAAGGCTTCCATGTGTTCAGCTGATTTAAGTTCCAATATAATCATTCTCTGGGATGTGAAACTTACTTCAAATTATATGCCAGGAACTATTTACCCTGAAAAGTTTTGCCAAGTTTTTATGCCATAGTAAAATGTATATATATGTATATATATATATATAAAATTTACAGTTGTCTTCATTTCGTTTGTCCAATTTCTTCTCTCTCTCCACTGCACGCTCAGTTATAGGTTGATGCAGGTCTGCAAGTTGCTGCTCATGTTCTATTTCTTATTTGCAATTCTTCGTTTCCTTGTTGCCAGCATATCATAAAAGGGATCCCTGCTGATACTTGCTCTGGAATAGAAAAAAGGAATCATCAGTTTGGTTAACAAATACCTGGTTTTGAAAACTAAAACTTCTGTTCTCTCATCCTCGTGGATGACTCCACATTCTTAATAAGATGGATGGCTGACTTCTAAGCACCACAAATATTTCTTCAGCAAAAGGTGCTGTGATTTGTTGAGTTCACACCTTCACATCCTGACTATTATTTATTTCTTTTAAGTGTGGGTCTGTTTAGAAACCTTCCAAGATAAAGCCAGGCTGTGGAAGTTTAAAGCTGCTTAAGATATGTGTCACTGAAGTTAATTATTAGGTGATGTAAGAATCCAATAAAATCAGATTTAAAGACAATTCACACAAGGTTTTACTTTAGCATAGAACAATAAATACGTATTTTCCTCATTTGAGTCAGCAGCAATATTTCCTTAGGACCAGAGAGTAACAGGAGATTTTTATCTTGATCCATCAACCCCCCAGAGCTCACTGTTAATCCTCAAGGACATTGCCACATCAGAGCTCTTCCGAGTTACAACAAATTCTCTCAGCATCATACTCTGAAAAGAGCTCACACTTCATTTCTAGAAGATATTTAAGACTTTAAACTCACTTGATAGATTTAATCCACTCTTCCTTTTCTTCTGGGGTGGGAGCAGATATTCTGTACACGACATGGTTGCCTTCCACCACTCTCCCATCAGCTTCAGTTTTACACGCTTTAATTACTTGACCTTTATGACTGGGGTTGTAGAGCTCAAAGCAGTTCTGGAGGGTAGAAATGAAGTAATAACTTTAGAAGGACAAAATAAACCTGACAAATATATTCATTTAACAGTGCGATTAAGTTCCCTATGGTTTACTTATCTTCATTTAGAGAATAAATATGAAACTGTCTTACTGGTTTTCTAGGGTCTTCCACTTCTCTTATGCTAAGATTTTCTAATGGAATAATTCCTCTAGGTTCTTTGTCCTAAAAAATTAGGAAAATATCACATTATTAGCTACTTATACATCTTGATTACAAAGAAAATTCACCATGATATATACTCACTGTTGTGTATTCAAAGTAATACAGGCAATTATCAGTCAGAATAAACCATCTCCGTTTCCATGTTTTTACTCTTCCCCCTACAAACAAAAGGCATTCCAGAATTAAACCCGTGCTGCTGTCAGGGCTTCAACAACAGGCCAGGAAATAAGTTTTGCTAATTTCTCAAAGTATGGTTTAATTGCTTAATGGTAAATGGATCAGGCACAGATGAGTGAGGTTAAAGGAACATGTTACTGCAACTTGTCCTGAGGCAGCTATCAACTATGGGGGTGCCATCAGCCCTGAGAGCTGTGGGCAACAGTGAGTGGCCACACCTGCTCCCTCTGTCCAGCCCCCAAATGTGTTCATTGCACCAAAAATACCAACCCTGCCCCGTGCTGGGCACTGCCAGTGCTGCCAGGAGCCCGAGCAAGGCCAGCCCTGGGCTGCTCTGACACCCACGGCCGCTCACTGGCACCAGCACTGGTGGCAGAACCAGCAGCTGGGGCCCAGCAACAGCACAAACCCCCTCGACAGCTGGTCTTGGGGCAAGGGAAGGGTGCCAGCAATAAAATTAAGGGCGTTTTATCACCTTCCTGTCAGTCCAACACGTGATTAAGAACCTGTCTTTACTTCCAGATTTAATGTCAAGTGCGTACGGTGCTTCCGAATGCCACTAATAGAACAAATGTCATCAATGAGGAGCAAATGTGATGCCAAAATATATTATACTTAGTAATTTGTCATGTTTTGGTATTTTCAAAACACCTTCTCTTCACGGGTTAATATATCATTGAGTACACTGGACAGAGGTAATAGCCACTGCTCCAAAAATGCCAATTTTTCCTTCATTAATTGTTTAGACAACAGCAACCACAGAGTTCCTTTTCCTTACACCTGCTGATGTCACTCTGTAGGGAACAGTTTCTTTTTGGAAACAGTATTGCTTTGGCCCTTCCAGTTGTTTTTCTGCCATCAGCTGCTTCAGAACACACCTGGCTTCCCACATTACATTAGTTTAAAACTCATTTCCAAGAAGGACAATTGTAGATAAAGCATTTGTGTGTTATTAGTTTAAAGGTTGAGATCCACCATAGTTATCTGACTTCAGGATTATGTCACCACCTGTGCATCATCCATTCAGCAGTGATTTAATTTCATTAAGCCAACATTTCAAAATAGTTGATCTTGCTATTGAACACCTGTGCATAAAAGAGCACCATTAATACACACAAGACACCCAGTTTAATCCAAGTCATATAACCAAATTTAAGACACAACCATAATTTTTTAATCTTTTCGTTCTGCTTCAGATAGCTGGGTTTTTGGTTAATACAGAAATCCAAATCATATTAAAGAACAATTCTAGGGATATCATGACATTTCTTGATACCAATCTACTGCATATTTGCATTGCAGACCAAGTATGTTGCACCTTCCTTTTGCTGGGTTTCATGACCTCCACGATAACCCAGTGCTAACACACTGCAACATTCAATGCACTCAATAAGCTCTGTTTCCACCAGATGCACTTGTATCTTAAGAAAAATTTAATCTGCAAGCAGGTGTGGTGAAATAAGTGAAGGCAAAATAGTGCAAGATGCAGAAGCCGTGACACAATGAATGGTTGAGTGAACTGGAGACAGTGAGGGAAGAACCGGTGGCATTTTAGTACAACCCCTGTGACAGCTCCTTAAATAAAGCATTGCAGAGATGTTCAAACTGGCACGTAAGTCACTAGAAAAATTCCCCATCACCTTGACCGAGAGCTGGTTCAAGTTTCAGGAAGTGTTAGGGCTTGGAATGATGAACTCGAGCTTGAGTCACTTCCAGAGCAGTGGAGGAGCAGCCGCCGAGTCCCGGTGAGTGCCAGGGCACTCCCTGCCTTCACCTCAACGTGACTCGTTCTCACCGAGCCCAGCAGCAACTGCCACGGCTTTAAGTCACCTTCTGCTCTCCAGGGTTAGCAGATTAACATCACTTAACATTTTTATGGCCCTAAAACATCAGCATGTTTTTCAGGCTAAGTGTTAATATCAGCTATCAGAGGTCAGGGCTTGCCCAGTTCTAGGAGACAATTCCGGAGGAGAGAGAATGAATCAAAGAGGGAAACTGGTTACTATCACAGAGCAGCTTAAACTGAACGGAAGTGTGTCTCATAAACTGTGATATCAAGCCAAAATACGATTTAAAAAACCAGTAATAACCATATATTTAAAAGAAGACCTGTTTATAATTTGAGAAAGAAACAACAGACCTAAAACACACACTCCCAGAACAATAGGAATTGCCAAGCAGTGAACAGCAGCTGAGCTTGCTGAGTGTGTCTCCCAACAACACTCCCTCTCTCTGGAAAAGCCAGATTTCTCAAACCTGAAACCTTTTGTAATCATGCTGCAGTTTTGATGAAGCTTTTGTCATCAATATCTCCCAGCTCCAGGGAAGCCACAAAGAAGATGAAGCATTTCCAACAACATCCCTCTTACTGCTCCCTTCTCCCTAAAACAGCTAGTAGCTCTCTGGGTTACAGCACTCATGGGAGTCATGGAAATAGACCTTAAAGTCCCTGCTCCACCAAGCTATCAGTTACTCTTCCAAAGAAAAGAAAAATGAAAAAAAAAAAAAAGAAAGCAGTCAGGATTTTCTGGCAGGATAAGGAGCTACTCTCACATGTAAGTCTCTGTCTCCCTGCCCCATTACTGAGTTGCAGCTGTCAACAGCATAGAAACTCTAATAAAGCTCAAAATCTAATCTGTACTAATCAAATTTGCAGAGGTCACCACATAACACACATTTAATGTGCCTTCACAATGGGCTGCAGCCCAAGCAGCTGGCTGATAAGGCACTGGGGCCTGTAAACTCCACACACGAGATTAATAGGTAAAAACATGTGATAACAAAACATTCTTGTCCTTGGCTGAGATTGCTGTAGGCTCACAAAACAACAAAGGGTTTAGTACCATACTTCATCTCTTATTCCAGCTCCCAGCCTTTTAAAGATTAAGACTGGGAGGAATTAAGTTAGCAGAAGAGGATCAAGAAAACCAGAGTATGAATCCATAAATATTTACAGAATTGGAGAGATAAGTGACATACATCTGAAAGATCAAGGTGATTACAAAAATGCACAGACATCTCAAAAAATGAAATATAGAAGCACAGTGTCTTTCACAGTACATGGAAATGTAAGTAAACTACAAGACTACAAGGCCAAATGTATAGAAACAGGAACAGAAACCCTCTTCACCTTTGTAACTCAACATAGGATTATTTTTTTTTAACTCTGGGCAAAGTACAAACTAGGCAACAAGGTAAAAGAAACCATCCATAATAAAGGGAAAAACAACTGGCACTGACTCAGGAAACATAAATCTCCAAAGTAAAAATGGCCTTAAGGCAGCAAGGTATCTAAAGTTAGAAAACTCCACCCAAATCTTCAGCTCATTTATATAAAAGTTTTAGAGCTGAAGGAGATGCACACACCAAGAATGGTTTTTTTTTTCTCCTGAGTTCATTTAGATATCACCAGACAGAAAAGACTCAGCAGCTGCACAGTTGGTTGGATCAAAGTTTGGCTTCCTTTTATAAAAAGGATTTTCCTTTGACCACAGCACTGATGGCCTGAACCTGAAGAGCCTCAGTCACCCCAAGAGCCGAGCAGGAAGGCCCCAGTTTCCTGATCACCCAGCACTGTTCTCACCCCAGACTGGGGAAGAGAAACAACATCCTCCCAAGGACAGATGTGCTGGAATAAGCACCACTGGCGGGACAGGCCCGGATGTGAAGCTTTTGGATCATCTCCAAGCACTCCATAACTGCCTGACTGGCAGAAAAAATTAACACACTCATGTGCCTGGCTGGAATCATTTCCTCCCCAGTTTGGGGGAATAATGTCACAGTTTCCCTCGAACTAGAAGAAAATATTACGCAAAGCAAGCAATTTGCCAAGAGAAGCTGTTTAAGGCAAGGAAAACATCTCCCTGTGCAAAACAGCTCTAACTCGGGCATTAGCAAAGAGAGCACAGGCACCAATTTCAAGATATCTTAGAGTGGATGGCAGAAAATTTCATGGTACCAACACCACTCATTATACAGAAAACTCTGAAAGCTCAGAATGTGTCAAGCTGCTCCAAGCAGGACTCACTAGCACTCAGCAGCTTTCAGTTTTTAACTTGCTGCATTCATTTTCATTACACCATGCTTCCAACGATGCAGAACTGAGTGATAATTTAGGTCTACCAAGATAAAGATGTCTATTTAAAGGCACTGGCTAAGTCTAGATAGATAAAACCAGAATTGCTGTCTGGCTGCCAGGTTTGGCACTCGGACTTAACGCGGTCACCTCTGAACAATTCAGAGCAGAAAACTCTCCAAAAGCCTTCTGCACCCTCCCAGCCTTCTAAACCCAGAGTGCTTTTTGGGACAGATGAATTTTACAAGACATGAAAGTTTCACGATATCCATCTTCTGCCCAAAGAAAAATCAATATAGTGAGAGATGGGATACTAAAGAAGTGGCACGACTACATAAATGGGAAGAGCTGAGTGTGAGAAACACCAGATACAAAATACTGTCTTGATATACTCAGGGTGTGCAAGTAGTGTCATGTTTATAGTTTTAAATGAAACTTTCTATTTCAACTTTTATGTTGTATCAGAACTGAGCACTTAAACCCTCACAGAGGAGTTTGTCTCCTCAGTATTTCAACAATACACATATTTCTAATATCAGAATCTTCCAGAACTGAAGGAAGCCCTACCCATTTCACAAGAAGTGCTTCCCCACAGAAAGGACTGTAAAAATGCAAACTATGTCGACTGAGACAGCACTGTCAACATACAATTTAAGACTCCTAGCAAGCAGGAAACCCAAGGGAGAGGAACGAAATAAAAGGGGGGAAAAAAAAAAAAAGAAAACTATCGGGTTTATTTCTGGTCACTGCATCTAAACTAGCAGTGTATTAGTCTGTACCAGTGTGTGTCTGCTGAAAAAAATGCAGTATTTTCATGGAAGCACAGCTCCAGGCATTCCCAGGCTGATTCACCAGAGGCTTCTGGACACGTTTCATTTCTTTATTCAAACAACCCTCACGCCGTGGGAGTGTTACGTGTAACACCCTTCTGCTCCACACACCCTTTTACTACTGGGTTTTCTGTGCACTCTGTCTGATTTGCATCCTACACAGCAAAGACTCAGGCAGAGTTTTCAGTCTTCTGACCTCTGGTTTATTGACTTTGCACCAGAGCCAGCCTGTGCAGAAGTACCTGGCAGCTCTCACTTACTTTCAGTCATCGCTTCCTCAATTTCTTTGTTCCTCTATTTTTTATTAGATCTATTTTATGGGCAGTTTCTTCCACAGAGGATGCTGTCACTCCTCTACACACACTCACACCTGCCTGCACTCTCATTATGTGGAGCAGTCTGTGAGGGAGCACTGGCAACAGCAAAGGCAAAGGCCTTATACTCAACCTTTTCTCCCTCCACCTACATCAGCTTGGAAGGCTTTCCTGTTCACCATCATCTCATGCTACCACATGGAGAAAAGCTGCAAAGTCACGTTTGAAATTGTGCCAGCTGAGCCAATACAGGTCAAGAAGCAAGAGCTTTGCTTTTCTTGTAGTTAGAAAAGGAGTTCCACAGCATCTGTAGCACAGAGGTCAAAACACGTCACTGGAGAGCATGTGGTTGAATTCCAAACGCTTCCTTTTCACATCTGTTTCCTTCCAGCACAAGCATGACCACCAAGTTCCAGGTGCAATCAGCAGAGCAGGCCCAGGCCTCTCTCCAGGCTCTGCTTTCCCCATCCTCCCCATGTGCAGCCCCAGCAAACATCCCTTTTCTCACTTGAGTCACTGTTCTCCAAGTGCAAAGTTCTTCCACTTCAACACCTTAAAGTGGCCAACAACTGACTCTACTGAAGTGTGTGCTGGTGTTTAAATTTTTAAAATCTGTTGTTTTGAAAAACAGCTGTTAAAACAAATTGTCAGTCTCCTTTATATAGGAAAAAAATTCCCTAAGGCCAAGTGAAAAAGTGAATCCCATCAACTTTACAAGAACCTGTTAAAACAAAGGCATCTTGCAGTGCCAGGAGACTGAACTATCTGAGGTTTCTGCAACCCTAAATTTGAAGCTCATTTAAGGCTCTGGTAAGTAAGCTAAATGTATTATTTTAAAAGGAAAATAAGCAGGAAAAAGAACAGCTTTTCCAACTATGTAGTTCAAATGTAATCAATCTTTCAATAATCTACTATCACTGACAAACAAGTAACAAAACCACTCTGAAACTTCACGACAGAGTAAGACACGTTGTTTACTCTCAGTAGAGATTATTCTTTCCTTTTGTTCTTCCACGAATGAGAAAAGTGTGCTGAAGCCATCTTTATTTTTCTGCTTTACATGTAAACTCTCTCTTCTTTTGCAGAACACATTTGCATGTGAGTTAGACACTGACATGCCAGTCCCTCAGAGCACCACTGATGACACTGTTAGTGACACTGAGTGAAAAAGCAAAATGCTACGACGAATCTGATTTAAAAAAATAAAAAAAAGAAAAAAGAAAAAACCAGGAGGAAGGAGGAAGAAAATAAAAGAATGAGCAACTGAAGAAGAGGGGACTGGAAAGCAATCAGATACGTACCTCCTAATGCAGAATAAGCAGAGACAGCCAGTCACAGAACAGAAAGGTGATAGGTCATAGGCCATAAGGAAAACAAGAAGGCACATTTAAACCACTCATTAAAAAATCATAGCCAAAACCAAACCAAGAGAAACTCACAAATAATATGGAAAAATAAAGACATACAAAAATAACTCTTTGAAGAGAAATCCTTTTTCGTACCCAGAAAACTGTGTTGAAATATCACACAGTTTTCTGAAATGACCTTATGGAGACTTAGTTGTTATTTATCAGTCACAGCATGTGGTAAATACCATGTGGTGTTTCCTTTTTGCCGCCGAGTTTTTATTTCTCAGATCTCAGAAATAAAACCCCGAAGTTTGAAACAAGACTGCTAATTTGGGTATGCAAAATAAGAAGCAACAGCCTTCAGACGCAAAGGAGCTACTTATTTTGGGTCATACATTTTTAAAGACAAAGTTAAACCTGTTACCTTCACAAGAAAGCAGGGAGACACGGAGCAGCAAACATGCTAACAATGAACAAACATACAGCAGCAGAACTGCCCTTGTGACTAACCTAATTTCAGCAGCCAACCTTCTCTATCTGGATTAAAAAATGTATGCGTTAGATCATTTCCATCATCCTCTGGAATTTTAAATGGCTCATTCTTAATACTTTCATATAAATTCTAGAAAAATAAAAAAAAAACAAGAGGGAAAAGACCTCATTAATAAATGTCGTAACAGAAAATGCAACCAGGATATCTTATTGCTTCACAGAGCATTTGTATAAAAAGCATAGGAAATATTGTCCATAAAATTCTGGACCACCCCTTGTCAATCTTTATTTTCTACTTTAAACATGATTGATTTTAAACTACTTCATCTATAAGCAAGTCTCTCTCCAGTAAAAAGGGCTTAAGCACTCCTAGAAACGACAATTTTATTTTATCTTCAGCATTTAGTATTTCAAAGGTTTCAGGATCAGTCTCATTTAGCACAAGTTTTGCCAGATAAATCTGGGTTTTCAGAAAATGGTATAGCCCATCACATTCTCTTACAGCAGTAAACATTTGTACTGATTTCTCAAGGAGGGAACTCCACAAGACATGAAAAAAATAAGAGGCAATAAGGAAAAAAGTAATTTTTACTCTTTTTTCTGACTTATCTAGAAATACTTTTTTTTTCTAAGAAGCCAATTCCACAAGAATTTTTCCATAAGCAAACTAGTGAGAGATACACAGAACATTTACCCCGAAACAGCTTGTTCTCAACAAAAGGTTGGATATAGAGAGAACCAGCTCAAAGTAGCTGTGAATATCCAAATATGCTCCTTTCAGCTACACAAATAGTTACAACATGCTAGAAAATGTTCTTTTGCCTCCCCTTGACAAATCTGCCTGAGAACTCTTGGACACCCTTTTAAGCCTGCTATTAAAAACACAAAGCCAGGCTTTGTCTTCTCCAGCCTAACTTACCCTTAGCAACTCCTCGGGAAGGTCTCCACCTTCATTAATCCCACGGTTCATGGAGATAAACCTCTCCACCGTGGGTTTATCTCGCACGTTGTGGTTGTGCAGGCTGGTGTTCAACATAATGATGGCAAACGAGAGCACGTAACATGTATCTGAAATCAGATTTGGAAAAGGGTTTATCTTCCCATGTGTTGTGTGTACAAACCTGTAAAATTAGTATATACCTCATCCTGACTGATAAAGAAAGTAAAAAAACCCTGAATGCTGTACATAAAAGTCTAAAGTCTTTCAAGCTGTTGAAGTAAGCCCAAGAAAAAGAAATAGTTACAATTCAAATAAAGAACAAGTACAAGAAAAATTGTATGAGAATCCAAAAAAAAAAAAATTAAACTCTTATGAAATCATTGCTATCACCCTAAATTAACATTTCACTTGAAACGCTGAAGTGCTGGGCAAAATGTTCTCTGCACAGATTTTGCCTAAATCATAGTGGTGGATGCTATAATAAACCTGGTCCATCAGCTTCCTCCTACTCAAAATACTTCCAAAGCTCTCTCCAAAGAGAAAGAATGGTCTTTTCAAAATAATATTTTGATTGCATTTAAAAAGACTGAAAATGACCTTGACTCGATTTCATGGCATACAGGAGGCAGCTTGCACTACTGGATAATATCAGAAGATGACAAAGGAAACCTGATCATGCCTCTTGACATGGTTATGATTATAGGAACCAGAATTCAATTCTTACACAAGATTCTGTGTAAGAAAAAGCAGGATGAAAAGCTGCTACAGAGAGGAAAAATCTGCCTGCATCTTCAGCAGTTTGTTTTCAGTAGCTGTTTTCCTCTCTAGCTGTTACAGACTTGTTTTACACCAACCTTTTCCCCATCCTAGCTAATCCTCAAATTAAGTGATCAGGAGCAAATTATTTGTGCATATAACCAAACAGAGCAGCAATGCCTGGGCATTCTGTGCAGTTCTGTGAAGTTTTACAAATGAAAATGCATTCTGACCATAAGCTTGCACCTCCTGGATTAGACAGTCACATTTTCTCAGTTTTTCTCATTTCACATATTATTTTATCCTCAACTTCCAAACTGGCCATTATCTCCTTGCATCAGATGTACAAGAACATACACAGATAGATATAAAAAATTATATTTGGATTGTTTAAGTACCTAAGAACCTCCTGTTTCCTGTGACTGACCTGTAGACTGGAAGACTCCTGGGTTACAAAGGCAATAGCGCGAAGCAAAAGCTTCCATCATACGGTCAATTTTTTGAGCCTCTCCTGGGAGTCTGAAGCTCCACAGAAACTGCCTACAGAAGGGAAAAACAGTTATTAGACTAATCCCAATATTTATATCTTATGTATTTATTACAAAGAATCCGAAACAAACGGAAAAAGAAAGAAATCAGCAATGTCTATGTAGAATGTCCTAGAAATATGTTCTCAATCTCTCAACACACAAGTCAGGAGCTATTATAAAGCAACATGCACAGATGGCTAGCCCAGTAACTCAGCCAGCAACACTGCATGCTATCAGGCAAGATAATATGGCAGTTCATATTCTGAGGCTCTCTCTTTTTTCCAGACTAGTAAACAATTTTCTGTATGCATCCCATTTTTGCCATGAGAATCCTATGGGGGGAAAAAAACCGAGTTCAATCCTCCCTGGGTTTCCTGGCTACAAAAAGCAATGAACAGTCAGCTAGGCTTTATTCACAATGTAAAAAGACACAATACACATAAAAATATTTCTGGCGTAAGGAGAGAAGCAAGGAATACAGAAAGATTTAACATATTTACTTAAATTCATACAAAACCTTTTAAAAATGGTAACAACAACAAGAAAACCCCAGTGCTTAGAGAGGTGCTGCCTGTCTACTGTAAGCTCACCCTACAAGAATCACAGCTAGGCCTTAAAAAGAGCAACTCATGCCATCATTTCAGTAAATTTTGTAATACATGCAGCAGATCTTGCTGCTGCTTAGCAGCATAAACTGGAATAGAGTTGACTTTTGTTACTATTTCTACACAGAGGTACACTGGAATGCATACAGGACAGAAGTCTTGGCAAATTTATTTTGGCACACTGTGGCACTAAAATGTTCCAACGAATTTCATCATTTATTCTTTTATCTCTTAGCAAAAGAATTATCTGAATTAAACCAGGATCTAAACCAGCAAAGTTACATGCTCTGCCATGCAAAACAAGTTCTCACTATTCCCTGTGCACTGGATGCCAGTAGAACAACCATTTATTCCTGTCTTCATCAGTTTTCATTTTAGGACATTATATTCAAGTGTCACAGGCCATCTTTAGTTTGTCAGCTCTGTACACTGTCTTTACTCACCTCGTGCAAGGTTCCAACCCAGATCACGAATTTTGTAAGCTACCAAAATACAAACATTTAATAGTAGCAGCTGCTAAGGAAGAAGAAAGTCAAACCCAACATCAAATTGGGTAAAAGAGACAGGAATACGAAGCTTCCCAGACAAGCTTCAGCAGCCACAGAAAGGCTTCTTTGGCTCAAGCCTCAGGCAGCTCAAGTTATCATCACCACATCACTCAACCATAGCAAAGCTGTTCTGACTCCACATCACAAGGCACTGCACCAGAAACAAAGATCACACGGACATTTCCATTTATCTGCTGTCAGGAGGGAGTCACTTGCAGCAAAAAAACAGGCAGAACTGTCTAAGCCAACTTAATTTGCTCAATCTGTTACGGATTTTCACCAAGATGAGAAGGGATCTCACAAGGTCGCTGTATGCAAGCATCCCAGATAAATCAAGGGAACTGTTCATGTAGCAGGGGAAAAAATAAACTAAGATATCACACTTTCTTTCACATGACAAGTGGGAAACTGAGGGAAGGAGAAGGAAATCACTCATCTCAAAGTTTACCTCTCTGTGATTGAACATAATCAGTGACTATGGACAGTGGATTTCTCCCCTTCCCTGCCCAGAAGAACAAGTTGAGGTGGAATAAAAGGAGGAAGACAATTACTTAAGTAAAGAGTTTATTTCTTTTTTAACCTATCTCTGTGCTAAGATATAAAACAGATCTTCAAATGTCCACATATGGCAGGCACAGCAAGGAGTACCAGCTGTTTTAGCTGTTTGTATTTGTCTGAAGTTATCAGGAGTTTTCAGCCTCAAAGGCAGCACATACAGAAGCCATCAGGAGGGTTCAACAGAGCTGCCTCTGCTCACTTGCACAGTAATTTGTACAGTTGTGCTGAGCTGTAGAGCAGCTTTCTGACGAATAAATCAACACAGTGACTCATATAAACATGCAACTTCATAAAGGAAGCTCAGGTCAAAAAGCAGAAAGAATTTACTCACCTTAAGGCTTGTACAAGATTGAGATCAGCGAACTCATGGAGTTCAACAAAAGCCTGAAGAACTTTAATATTAAATTCATCTCTGTGGAAAGACAAAAATGAAATAGACAATTACAATTCTGACCTTTAACGACTTGTTAGTTATCTCACTTTTCTTCCGAAAATAAATAAGGAAATAAACAATCCTACGGATCAAATCAAGATGTCAGAAATAATTTACATATTTATTTGAGAGGTATTTTAATATTTAACACTAGTCCTTTGCCCATTTTTGCTGGTAGGTTAGCAAACGCCAGTGCATTTGAACTGATTTTAGAACTGCTTATTTAAATGACCTAAAAATGGCCTCACCTTCTTTGCTTCCCATTTATTATTAATGCACCTGCCTTGACACAGGAGGATACCTGAAAAATTTATTCAGTAAAAAGTCCTTTGCAGAAATTGTCATGAATTCTTTAAACAATTGTTAATGTAAGACTAATTTCCTTAGCCATACAACATATGACAAACAATCTTTTTTCCACTCTAAAACCAGAAAATATTAAAGCAGTATCTTAATTTATGTATGAAGATAAGAAACAAAAATGCTTCTATTGATTCTATCCAAGAAAAAGAACAGCTTTTGAAAAGTGCTGCTTAGCATGTACTGTACTCTTACTCCACTCCCAAAAACTGCTACAACAAAGTTTAGTAAAATCAGAAGAGGTTTTGAATGGGCTTCCTCTCACCCATCTCTTACACTGGTACATAAATCATGAGCCCAATTCTGCTTTGCTTAATACAAGGGTGCTTAAATGAAAAAGTAACATTTAAACATTAATGAACACAAAACTGTGTGGATGGATGGAATTTGGCCTACACCATCACTGAGTTCATGTGCCAGAAGAATAAAGGTTTATAATCCTTAGGGTGTGCTTTAACTACATCACCAAGACAGAATGCTGTGTATCAGCCTCCACCCCAAAGCAGAAAGGTGTGCACCCACCAGGAATTATCTGCTGCTGTGCTGACTAACTGCAGTCAGACTAACCTGGAACACTCAGGAGTAAATACCACAAAACCAACTGTTCCTTCATTAGCACATACCCACATTGTTTACAGAAAAACACCAGTTCTGTAAGCAAATCCAAGCAATTCTCATCAAATTTAGCAATGCACAATTCAACTGGGCAACTACTTTTCAGTGAAGTGGAATGAGAGTGTAATAAGAGAGCACTTTAGAGGGGTATGTTTTTACTCTAAGCAAATTCCTTATTTTGTTTATAGGCATGCAGTACTTGTGCTGGGTACACCTCCAAAGACAAGCCAAATAACACAAATGCTCCAGGAAGCCACTTAAAAAAAGAAGTGAAGACTGACCTGCATAGAAAGAAATCTTAACTCTTGTTTTAGGGTGTAATTCATCCCTCATTAATTATAATTTTTGTTATATTTTTAAGTGTTATCTCATTCCATTTTTACATTCACTTTTTTCAGTTTGCTGAGTGCTGTTAAGACTATAAAAGTCAGTAATTTAGAATATATCTCTTTACGGCAGAATGTTATATAAATACTTCGTTCTGTTGACTAACCTGGTCTTGTCTTCAGCTATATTTAGCTAGAATACAAAAGTAATTTATGATGGGCCCCTGAGAGGGGCTGGCAAAGTAAGAGACAATGTCCTCAGACATAATTCTGTTGTATAAAAACTGTTGACGTGTCTACATATTCTGCCTAGAGACTTCACAACCAAGATCTATTTTCAAAACGCTCATATTACAGTAAAAACTTTCACTGAACCTATGAAAGCCAAGAGGAAACTGCTGAGCAAAAACCATGCTGCTGATGCTGGAACCAGCCTGAAGAGCTTCTCCAACAGGACCTGCCACAACCCATCACCAGGGGAGCACATCCTGCCTGAGTCACCTTCCACAGCTCCCAAAGTGGCTCTGGAACATGGGCCAGCACATCCATACACACACTCTGACCACTGCACTGCTGCCTCCCTCAGCTGCCTCTTTCCAAATCAGTTCCTGGGTTGCACAGCAATGCAAGTTATTTGTATTTTGTGTTTTGCAATAGTGTGTATGAATCTGCACACTGCATGTTTATGGTAGCAGGATTGATAAGGACTGGGTGCAGCTGCCCTTGGAGACACCATCTGAGCAACTTCTGCGTGCAGGGAAGTGACAACACCAAAACCTGCTTGGAACTACTGGCCCAGGAAGTAGCTGTTTTAATTAGTAATTTCTTTACTGTCAATTATTACTGACTGTAACTCACTCCTTCTGTGGATACAGCATTAGGAGTTACCAGTAGTGGTGCAACACAACTCTCAAACATTGCAGAAGCTCGTGGTATTAAATTCTGCACTACAGACAAATGTTTTGGTTTACTCAAAATGGTAAATTACAGTTCATTAAATATCATTCCACAATGCAGCCATTTAAAAATAACAACCTAACAGGAAGAAAACTTATCACAATACTGCAGCAGTTTACATCCCCACTGTAGCTCTTACAGATCTGAGTGCTCCAGCAGTTCTCTCATGCAGCCTATGAAGGGGAAGGGAACCATCCAAAATCTGTAAATGTGCTTTGTAAGCTCAAGAGCAAAGTTCCAATATTTTTACTTTACCTTTCACCGAGGTAATCTCCAATTACCGTTTTATTTAATCCTTCTCCTTTATAAAGGAACTGTGCAATGTCTTCTGCAGTGTTGTGCAGGAGGTCATTTTCTATCAGAAACTGTATTCCCTAGGAAGAGCAATTCCAGAGGACAAGGAATGTTATGTCTCCTTTTACAACTATTTATGTAAATATCACTCATAACATTTGGTATTAATATACTGACACAGACATATACACAGCACATTAAGAACTACATTAACCTACAAATTTTTATTTCTTTTAATAAAATGGTAAACAAATGTTCTTCTGTTAGATGAGCAATACTTAGTACTGGTTTTAAGATGAAAATGAAACACATTTTCAAGGCTAGAAGTATTAGGTGGCAGTTTGAATCCTTCAACCATAGTGAGATCAAATATTAATTGAATAAAGATTGCATGTTGCTCTTTGGAGCTAATGTGTGAGCTGGCCTGCTCCCAACATTGCATAAATGTCTGCAGAGCCGTAATCTGCAGAATCATATAATGAAGAGGTACATAGAAACAACTTAATTACCACCAGGACACAAAATAAAGCATCTGGTATGATCTACAAACTGCAACCCAATATATCAAGCCACTACTTGCAGTAGGAAGTCACAGCTGAAGAGACTGAAACCGGTTTAAAAGAGTTTATGCTGACACTGGGATTATCAATGAATTCTGGGTGTGCTGGAACTAAACTATTCACAAAGGACTGGAGCTACACTAAGTCACAAAGGGCTGCTCAGCCAGGCTGCTACCAAAGGCAGGTGGAGAGTCTTACCCCATCCCTCAGAGGATATTTGATCAAGCCCCAGGACTCCTACAGCTCCATAAATTACTGCCCTACAACTGGCACACTCTAGGGAAGCCCAGAGACCTCTCTGCAAAGTGGCAAAGAAAGGAGACTAAGAGTTATAAAGAGATTATGGAAAGGATGGAAGGGATGTTGTTCCAACACCGAGCAGAGAGAACCATCCTCTTCACAGCCCACAGACCCTAACACAGATGCTGCTACTGCTGCTGATTTCTTCAAACTGTAAAAACGTGCTGGCGAGAAGTAGAAATGGAAACTCCTAAGTAACCTTAATGTCCTGGATTCCAAATATGTACAAAATAAATTATTACTAATAAGCTCTACTAGAATATTTCAGAATTTCAGTAATATTAGTTTTTCGATTTCTGCAACTCAAGTATTATTTATTTCATTACAACTGAAAAATCGCTCTTTTTTTTGATATATCATAGACGGCCCTCTAGTAACATTCAAAAATTATTATCCTTCCATTTGGTTAATTCTAGTTTTTAATAATGAAATGGTTACCTGTCTGAGAAAAAAAGTCAGTTTTCTGACCTAATTTAACACAGAAAGTGAACTGTGATGTTATAAAGCTGGAAGCTCTCTTTTGAAAGTCTGGAATGCAATTCTCTCAAAACAATTTTATCATCATCTAAAAACTTTCAATGCCAGGCTGGTACTCTGACAACTTAATATTTTGATAAGTCATTTCACAACAGACATGATTTCTTTACAAAGAATATATCCATTATATCTTGAACCAGAAATTGCTGAGCTTTCCTCAAAACTGATCCCTTCAGAGCTTATTTGTACAATATTTGACTACAAAACATGGTGTTTTTTCCCATCCCAAGTTATCCAAAAAGCTCTCATCTCTGACAATCAAAAGAGAATCCTTCCTCTGATATCAGAAACAGCAGATTCCCTTGTTCAACACCTGGACCATATTATTCATGCTTTGTATAAACAGACTGATCTGAACAGGTTTTTTTGAAGTTGTGCAAGTTACTGATAATGGAAATGACTGCAAGTATGGAAAACAAATTTCTGTGCACAGCAGCAGACACTTCACCATACTGCAAAAATCAATTTAATTTTCCTTTTCCTGGATTTTTTTTTAATTATTCATATAATATTAAAGAACCAGAAGTCAAACAGACAGGAAAAGGAATTTGTCTGGGACAACAACTTCAGCGTCTGGAATAAATGGCAAAATAGGCCAAGCAAACCCCCATCACCTCCTACGCTATCTTTTGTCTTGATGCAAATTTTCTTTCTGTAGACTGACAGGAGACAGATGACAGCTGTACTAGTTTAACTTCCCCACACAAAACTCACGGCTACAGACATATTCAGTACTCACTACAAATATTGCATGGATTTTTTTTACGTCGCTGCAGCAAAATCTGCTTTGAATTTCGCTTTTACAGTAACTCAATTACAAATTTTGCAGTTATTTCAACCCTGTCTTTGCCACAGAGAATTCATTTCCTGGGCCCAGCACAGGCAGTACCAACTTCAGCACAGCAAATTTCAAGCAATACTTTGTCTGCACACAGGGATTCTTGAAGTGTTTTATGAACTTTATCATTACAGCCCTTCCCACACGAGCTCACCAAATCCAAACCCCTTGGTGTGGCACCATGGCAGGACATAAACACACCTATTTTCAGAGGGAGCAAAGCAGAATTGCTCTACACACACACTAGAATGTGTAAAGATCTTCAAATAGAAGCAATGAGAGAAAATTACCTCACTGTGTTCCTGCTAATATGAAAATACGAGACCTCCGTTACCTGGTTTTAAAGGAGGAAACTCAGTAGATTCAACCCAAGTATTGCTACCCCAGTTCTTTGGCATTCCTAAATCCTAAAACCATCTTCCCTCCTGTTTATGAATGAAAAAAAGCCTTTTTCCAATGAGCCCAAGGTGCTTTTCCCAGCACCAGAAGGATGTATCCTTGAGCTGTCTGTAACTAACGCAGCAGCTGCAAACAACACCATGACCCAGCTTTAGAGCAGACAGCTACTGCAGCCACCACTGATCACAGGCACTATTAAGAAATTACTACTCTAAGTCTGTTTACCACATTTAAATCATGTTACAGTAGCAATGTGGCCACAGCAGCTATTTAGAGAAATAATTTCATCCAGCAAGAAGTGTAACAAAAAATAGTTAAAGCTGGAACGAAAGCATCTGACATCATCCTGTGACTTTGCCACAAACTTCTAGGGCTTGAAAGAGCTGGAGGACAACAGGAAACTACCAGGATATTTGGGGGTTCTGCCCTCAAGAGAACAGAAGTCAGGCAGTCACCAAAACAGAAAATAAAAATCAAAGACGTGACCAGCAGCTTAGAAAGGGTTCTTGTACTTGAGAATTTCTGGCAAACTGAAAACAGTCTGAAGAACAGAAGCCACCACTGTACTTGGAACATTTCAGAAAAGCCACCAAAACGTAATGAATTCAATACAATTGGAAAGAAAACACGTCAAGAACACAGAAAAACAAATGCTAAATGATTTCCAAACAGACCTTAAAGAATACTCTTCACAATTTCAAAATGGAATCTCAATTACAAACAATAGGAGACAGTAAAACAAAGCAAGGAAGATGAAAAATGAAAAGCAAAGGCTAAAGGTCAAATATGTCAAAGAAGCTCTTTTATTTCAGGGGAGGTCTGTAAGAGAATGTGCAGGTCCCTGAATTTTCCAGAAAATTAGCAACTATTTAAGAAACAGAGAGGCACTCCAGAAAGAAGAACTGCATTACTTCTTGGCTAAATGTAGAGCAGGTTTCTTGAAACTGGTAAGCAAAATTGTACAAGTCAGATGGGCACACATCTCTATGTATATAGTATACAAATGTACAGATGTTCACACGTGCCTCTTCCACAAACAGACTTTAGATATCCAAATATAAAAGTCTGCATGAGAACAAATTAAAAAAACATGGTAAAGGTTTTTTGAAAGATAAAAAGAGGAGAGCATTAAAGAATAAAAAGTATGGCCTCACTAATAACCACACATCAAACATTTTTTAAAATTATAGTTGACATATCAACATAGAACACCTCTATCAGGTACAAAGCAAGCCAGGTCAATCAATACTTGGCATATTTGATTGTTGATAAGTAACTTCCATTATCAAAGGTTTGCTTCAGTGAAAGAAGCACCCAGCTGGCAGAGTTTAACCCTCTGCTCTGTGTGTTACAGGACATGCAAGTAAGGCCTGTGAACTTACATTATCAGAAATGTTTCTTAAGAAAAACATTAAAGTATTTGTCACAGATCATACCACCAGCAGAAACTCAATTCCTGACAAGTAGAAAAAAAATTCTCTACCTTCTTAGGGTCCATGTTGAATTTCTTCCTTCCCATGGCTATTTGCTTATTTCTTTGTGTAGTTTTGCTACATATGGAGACAAAGAAGAAAACAAGCACTTACCAGTTGCTGTTTTACAAAAACAACAACTTCTGGATGAGCCTTTAATTTGCATTTTGGCTACTTTGTATGTTCTACTACAAAACCAAGACATTCACTTTTTATAATGGAGAATATTATGATACTATTTTCAACTCTTTTAAGCTATTGCAGCTTCAGAGACCCATATCCTTATCAACTGGACAGTAAAATATGACACACTATCCAACATATTCTCTATCCAAACAAATGACATGCCTGCATGGGATAAAGTCAGGCTTTAGAGACTTTATAACAGACTAAATAAAGGTGGATCCATTGTTTGTTTAGCATGGGAAAGGTATTTTTACTTGCTGTTCCTGGAAGAGCAAGGTCTTACTCAATCATGTCTGTATGTTGGCATTACTTACCTTTCTTCTACACTAGTCAGATTATCAATTTCAGTCATCACCTCAGCAATTTCGAATTTTAATCTCTGTCAAAAGAAGGAAGGACAACACATTAACCTACATGAGAACACCTTTTGAAATAATCTATCATATAATAATAATAGGATAATTTGGTTTTATTTTCTAACGTTTGTTATTTATCTGAAGAAAAGTGAACAATCTTGGGGCTTCCTCAGATATTTAAAGATTTTACCACCACTGAATGACTCTTAACATATGAACCTGCACTCCCAGTGTGTGCTCGTGTCAGAGCACCAAGACCAAGCTTCCATTATCAATTAAAAAGATTTCTTTACCCACATTTCTTACTCGCCCCTATCCTGGGTGCAAATCTGCTGTTTAGTGACTTTTTGATTACACAAATCAAATGTGGACATCTGCACATATTGCATTACATAAATACAGAAGTTAATATTTTTAAAAGCACACATATGATGCAGAAATCCTGTTCATAATTAGGAGTATTTAGCTTAAGTCATTTATATGCTTTTAAAACCATTACCTGAAATTCATACCTAGGTCTGCAGCTTACTATAACTTAATCTACTGAAGCAGTTTTCTAAGGACCTCTACAGTAAATCAATTACCTCAATATCATCAATCAGTTCTTTTTTCCTGCGACGAATATTTAAAAGCTCTTCTCTTTCTTCCATGGAGAGGTCATCAGGCACTGGAATTGAGCAAAATGTAAAATTTTTTAGCAAATATACCTCATCATCACAGAAAACTTAATAAGCTGATTAGGAAAAATAAGCTTACATGAAACATCAGGACATTTCTTTTACATAATTTTCAGGAAAAAACCCAAACCAAACTAAAACTAACAACACAAATGAAACCTAAATCTAATATATTTGTAATCTGCTTTGTAAAAATCCTAAGTAAGGTAATTGAATGAATGACTATGGACAGAATCTATCATTCAAGAGAAAAACAGACAACGAAAGGAATCTTGTTATCACACAATGTGGCAAGATTTGGCTCTACAGTTTCATTGCTAAACTCAAGTCTGGTATAATTCCTATTATATCAGTAACATACGAAAATTCTTCATGTAAATTAATTATGATTCAGAAGATATGACTATCACGCAGAGAAAAAAGCCAAAGAATAGCCAGTGATGTGTATCCTGGTGCTGACTTCAGCCACCACTTACCCCAGCAGTGCCCCTTCATTTGGTTGCTTTGGAGAGAGAGATGCAGGCAGGTACAACCCAAAAACACCCCTAAACCCCAAATACCTCCCTGCAGCAGGACACACAAATACAGCAGCAGGATCAGTTATCTAACACAAACATGGGCTTTGCATAGCATCATTTAGGTGAGTCTGTAGCATTTCAGTCAATTTTAGGTCTCTCCTTGGCCATGCTAAATCATATATATGACTCTGCTGATAAAAATCAGTTGTTGCTGAGGATGCAAGTGTGTGTCACCCACCCTACCCTCACCCCTCTCTCTGTCCGACAACCAGCAAACACCAAAAATTATTTGCACAAAACCTTTGCTCTTCTTGAACAATCAGATGTTCCCCAGCAAGAAATTTCTTTGGACAGAGATTATTTCTGCTCATTTGTACAGCACTCGACACCAACCACAAATATTCACCTCCTGTGCAATGATCCTATAATAACAGTTCTAATGCTACCCACTTTCTTGGAAATAGCTCCTTCATTACAGAACAGCTTTTCCTTCCAGCTCAGTAAAATGGAACAAGAAAAATAATTAATAAGGTATGTAAGAGCAACACACAACAAATGTAGTCATTTGGGATGGCCAAGGCCACTGCTTTATGTCAAATACACATATAACAGACTGTTGCAAGAGGATTACAAAAAAAAGTTCAGCTTGAGAGGAGAGTTTTAAACACACATTTGGAACAGAGCTTCTGTTCGAACCCTAATAATGAAATATATTGATTATTTCAACATCCAGTGGTTAAGCTCCTTTCCTTTTAGGATCCAAATCATAACAAAATCCAAATGGCGACAGACCTTGTTAGACATGGAGTAATTAAGGCAAATGATTTCATTTAACTACTCCAGATACAAACATGATTCAATTACTTTCAGTTTAGGAAATGGCAGTCTTCTGTTGAACAAATACCAGACTTCAATATGTTTACCTGCTTATTCTCCTCATCTTTTCAGAAAGCCACCCACTCCTAAAAATTTCTTGCATGCGGATAGTGGTAGGATTCTTTCCACATCAAACCTTATAAATACATCTGCCTACATCACATCTTTGTCTTACACGTTTACTCTGAGATCCTAAACCAAAGAAAATTAATGTCTATACACACACTATGTACATGCACACACCACAAATATTCCAACTAGTTAACTGACAAAAACAAATTAATACAGCTACCCAATGTTGAGTATAAAAAAGGCAAACCATATATATATATATATATATATATATACAGGTTCACTCTCTGAGCTAGGAAGCACTTTCTGATAGCCTTAAAGCATTTCTGCAGTACTGTAGATGAAATTACACTGCAGTTTTACAGTACCAGTATTAGGATGACATGCTAAGTTTTTAACTTTTTGCTGCAACAAGACATTTTGGTAACTCTCACCTCTGCTGGAGACTGGAAATACTAATCAAAACTCAAACAGAAAATCATCTTTAAGCATTAAATATTCAGAATTCATAGACGGTGTTGCTTTTTCTTCAAGCTGAGTTACAAAACCTCTGGATTAGCTGCTACCACAAGCCCTTCCCAAATGTGCATACCAGTGAGTGGTACTGCAGTTTCTTCTCCCTTATTCTACGGTGCAGTGAAGGCTCCTCGGGACAGGTTTGTAATATATGGAACAAGTGAAATTGCTTTCTTGGAATCAACACAAATTGTAACAGTTTTCTATGCACAAGCAACCCACAAAAAGAGAAATCAAACACCTCAGTGTTTTCCTACAGCACCCAAATACTGTCTGCTGTGTTTTCCTCTCCTCTGATCACAGCCACAGTAGAGACAAGCCTCACGGTATAATTAATGATACTGTTAGACAGAAAGGGGAAAAGCTAAATGGAGTCAGACTATGTTTTGCATTAGGAAATAACATCAAGTATTTATCTGCCAGATATATGACAAGCAGCCTGCTGGAAAAGAAGATTCTGCACTTGGAGAGCACTTATATAAAACTGGACATCAATGCAACATCTTTAAATAACGGTATTTAAATATCAGAGCCAAAATATTTCAGTATCTTTCGACAAGAATAGAAGAGTCAGGATATAACTGAGTGGGAGTTACAGTACTGCTCAACTTCTAGAAACTCTTGGTATAGACAACATTTCCCTTCCCCTCACACTACTAGCACAGAGAAGAGATGATTGACTCGCCAGGAGCACACCCCAAGTCCATTGTCCTTTAGTCACCTAAATTGGCCTCTGTGGGATACTGAAGCTGTCTGCTTCATCATCTTCCTCTGCCTGGTTGTCCATCACTGCCTCCCTTCTCCAGTGCTGCTGGTTATGCTGTAGAAACCACACCAGCAGGAAAATGAATGCACCAAAAGAAAGTTTCTGAAGAGATTTCACGTGGCATTACAGCCTGGGAGGTGTCTGCTCCAGGAGACCGTGTGACTTTATGTCCATCCCTGCTGTTTCAACTCTCTGTCCTAAAACAAAGGCTAACAGTATTTCTGTATTTCAATTCAGGCTTTTGAAATATTAACACAGGAGGGCAACACACAACGGTGGATTAAAACACCTTTACAGTCCTAAGCACTGCAGGTACATGCTAAGAGATGGTTTGCTCTGGCAAGGTCCCTCCCCAGGCCACCCTTTAGGCTCCAGCAGCAAGAGCACTTCTTTTTCAACCTTGTGTTCTCATAATCCTCCACACAGAGCAACTCAGGGAGCCCATATCATGTATTTGTTCTGTAAAACGAATTTTCTAGCTGTCCTCTCTGAGTCACTTCTGAGGTTTTGTGTCTTTCACCAATCCAAACACCAAGTAGACAGGATGGGAGGAGTTAGCATGAATATTTAAATACTAAAAAAGAACAAAAGCACTTCAGTACAGTGAACAAGCTACAGCTGCAGCATGCGTTCATGCTATCTTCTAATCTTTAAATAAAGACAATGATCTAATGCAAGTCATTTCTGTGAAAACCTTTTAGCTTACAGATAGAGCATTTCCCTTTTCCAGAACTTCAGAGCTTCGGGTACTACTAAATAGAAAGTCAATATACTACTGAAACTTTATTTATGAGGAACAAAGTTGTTGAAAATACAAATTATATTCTTGGCTGAATGGAAAGAAACAAACACACAACACCATATATGTTGCAATGCTACTCCTACCACCAACAGAAAAAAACAGAGAGATATTTAATATATTCCAACTCGGCCTATAGAGTTCAATTCCTGTCACTGAACTAAATGTACTTAAATGAATATCCTGTAAACCAACACTTATTGGAACACACTTTTAATACAGTTCTGTTTACTATACCGTGGTTAGGGAAAACAAACTGCATCTCACCACAGAAATCAGTGTACTGTGCATCAGTGGTGATGTCACTTGGTTAAATAATTGTCCACTATGGATAGCCCAAGTACAATATCCAAAGAAGAGCATTATCCCACAACTCTCCATATGAAGATTTTTGAGCTAGCAAGTAGCAAAAAATCCAAACGCTTTTAGAGACTGAGAAAGAACTGCAACAGATCAGCTTGCAAAGGAAGTTCCCACAGGTTAGTGAAAATAGGAGCAAATCTCGTAACAGGAAACAGAAATCTAGTCCTTTCCGAGTCCACAACCATGACACCTTCATCTTTTTCAGCAGCAAAATTCAAACCTTTTCCAGCTCTCCAGTGGTATCATAAGAAGTAAAACTCCTGTGTTTAACTTCACTTATTAGCCTTTCAATTGCCTGTCACCAGCCAAAGTCTAAAGCAATCTCACTTGACCCCTTCAACTGACTTCAGAGTTCAGCCTCTCAAGAGGACACAGTAAAATATCCATGACCAGCAGAAAGCAAATATTTAACAATATCTAACACAGACAAAACACTAATTCCAAAGCAATACAACATCCTGACTCTCATTCCTCAGCTAACTTCTTGGTTTCATAAAGATAAACATTTTCCTTCTTCTGTGTCAGTCTCAAATTAGTGGTCTTCAGTTTTGGCATTCCAAGCAAAGAACAATTAGATGGAATTTGATTTTGCTACAGTTGAAATATCTTGCAAGTGTAAAGATTATTTACACAATGCAAGGCTCAAAAGCTAAACAAACCTTTCCTCACCCATACACAAAATGGGTAGACATGTTTCTTCTGGCCTTTAGAATAATATACATTCATCTCTGAGAACAAATCTGATTGTCGCAGGACATTTGCCTCAACGGATATTCTCAGGCTGTTCTCTCTTCCTTTCCCCCCTACACGTTCCCTTTTTTAAAAACTTGATTACAGGAACATTTTCCAGCTTTCAGACAAGATGTATAAACAGTGCTCCAACTACTTGTGGCTATTAAAAATTCCATAGGAGTTTTCGTAGGAGGACATCCTTCTGAATGGATTCACTTCACAGTGCAGAAACAAACTGAATCTACATTAAATTCCATCAGTAAAACCAGCTGCATTTAGCTGCTTCCTTACCTACCTTACTTTGTGAATCTGCTTTTTAGTCACTGCTGAGCATGTTTCAGCAGAGGAGCAATGATATTTGCATTAAGAGGGGAAACAATCCTGTACACAATATCCTTTCACACACACACACACAAAAAAAAAAATCACTAGTTGGTGGTATGAGGAATCTAGGACAGAATCCATGGTTTGCAGAGTTATTTTGAGTTTTCAATCACAAGGGACTCTGTGGCCAGAAATCACATTAGTGGCCAAAGCCAGAAGAAAACCTCCAACGCAAATCCATCATTCTCATTGTTTAGCTGCTGGAAATCTCACCATTACAAGATGTTCCTGAAAACATTTTTCTTCTCTAGGATAAGGATATACTTTACAGGAAAGTTAGAGTTAAGATATTACCATTTTGTGCTTCTAATAGTAGGAGGGGGGGACCCTAAAAATATTCACACTATTACCACGTAAAAATACATTTTCAGGAATTTAGAGGAAATAGTTTCCCTCTGACCTGCTACACCTTCACGATTTTTTCCTTTTACTTCCACTGCAAATCAGGTTTATTATATCAGTGATACACATTTGTGTTAGGTTTTTTTAAAAACAGACAAAAGCATAAAAAATTGGAAATATGAAATACATTTTTTATTCTTCATAGGAAAGGTCCAGCGGGGGGACCGTACCATTAAGTGTGAAATCACCTCTTGTAAAAAACAAATAGTATTTCTTATAATCCAAAAGGATTGCTTCAAATAATGCAAGATTATGTTCTTGTTCTGGTCAGAAATAGCCTTACATAATTTGTTGATGTGTTAGCATCTCTAGCCAAGCAGAAAGCAGGCAGTTGCAAAATTGTGCAAAATCAGATAACACTGATTTGGAGGGAAGGAGAATTTTACCTGCTTTCCAAAACCCATCTGACTTTGATATCACAACTGACATGCCCTGCCATGGTACCTGCAAATCTCTCTGTCTGCAGAGCACAAAAGGAAGAGGAGGCAGCAGCAAGAGCAGATGTGTCTGTACAAACTGGGTGTGCAGAGAACACGAGCACCAACAGCTGTGCAGGGAACTGGGAGCAGAAAAGGCTTCCCAGAGCTCTCGCATGAGCTGCTAATCCTGCCTGGGAGGGATGGGCTGCCCTTCTTAACGGCACCAAAGCACAAAGAGGTGCTTGACAGCAACTTCCAGATCTTCACCTTCCTCTGGATATACCCACAGAAACTGGAGAGGCACCTCCTTTGCTTTTTAATTCCTTATTAGGCCTCCGACACAGGCACTGGTCATTAGAAAGCAGGGTGGGTTTAAGTTAATGCCTATTTCTTTTTTACTGTCTATGCTTTTATTTTCCTGAGCAGGCAGCACTGAATATAACGTTTACATTATACTTAGCTGCTTTAATTCTATAGTGTGTCTTATTTCAATGTTTTTAGGTATTTCCATTAGGAAACCAAGTGTTTAGCAGCAACTAAATAGAAGAGCCACTTTCAATCAATAAAAGAGCATCATTTGGGGAGAAAGAAGAAAGGTTTGAGGAAGATTCCACAGGTAATGATTTGGCACCTGCTCCTTTATGGTCCTGCATTGCTTTGCCACTTGATGCCTGGACCCTGTTTTTTCTGGGTTTGTATTTTTCCCCAGTTTAGCAGGATAAACGCACCAAGGGACCACAGAATTGCCCAAGACAACGAAACGGGCACAGCAGAAATCCCTGGCAGCACAAAGGCACAGGGGACAGCAACACCCCTGAGGTCAGCCAGCCCTAAAACCAGCTTAGCTCAGCCCCAAACCCCCACCCTTACAGGCTGTATTCTCTAAATACTAAAAGTAGTTCAACCTGATATTAATAATAGATAAGCATGGATTTCCTTTCAGAAGCATTTTTCTTTTGAAGTCACTCTACTCTTGCTTCAAGATCAGAAGATGCTTCTAGGCCAACTTTTCTTTCTAAAATATGTAAATACAAATTACTGAATATGAAAAGAAAGCTGAGTTTAACTTAACATTCTAAGTATCCTACCCAAATACATTAATACTTGCATTAATAATATAGACTGTTAAAATATGCACATCCATGCATATTTAAGAAGCACAGAAAAATTTTATGCCAGCTAATGTGGAAATTTAACAGGGAGATGTTGGCCACACTGTAGTGGTATGTGTTTCAGAGAGGGCTATGAACAGATTAGCACAGATACAGGAAATACAATCCAGTATAAAAAGTGCCTTCATCAGCATCAGTTACCAATTACTATTCAGGAATTGTGGTGAATCACCACTCTGATTTCAGTGCTACAGCTACACACTGTCACACTATCACATCTTAAAATCACAGGCCTCCTCCAACACAGGAAACACTAACATCCAAGTAATGTGGGATAAATGCAATGCTGTCCAGTGCCAGGCACTGTAAGTAAAAATGCACAGTCTGGTATTGTCCTGCTGGCTTAGGGATAGTGGGGCATTTATATTGCCTTAAAATTTTTTTACTCTGCTTTCAGCTTTTTAGGAAAACCATTGCATCTGATTTCTTTTCTGCACAGCAAATAGTGAGGAAGGGTGATCAGAATCAGCTTTGTGCAGTAATATCACCACTATAAATACAGATATCACTCTTCCAAAAGAAAGTGGCCTCAAGCTTCTTCTTTACACTGCATCAAACCAACAAAATACTGTCTAACAGAAACGAATTACTTTTTCCGCTCCTCATTATGTATGCTGCAAGGCAGAGTCTCACAGATAAATAATTTTGGGAAAGCTCAGTAATAATTTTCTCTCTGTGGAGCACTTGTGTGTGCAAAACCGGAGAAACAAATGAGGAACTTATGTAGTGCCATAGCTGAAATCAAATTTTCTCTGATGTTTGCATTTGAAAGCCTTTGCTTAGAGTACATTGTATTACAGCATGCATTAACACAAATTTTGTCTTTACAGAGTGAAAGCCTGCAAATTCTGCATTTCTTTTGTACACTTCCATGGCAAGATCCAGATCACAAAAAATTTTAGCACCAGGAGAGACCATGGACAACAGCTGATAGCACATTCTGTATCCACTTGCAAGGCAGAACAACAGCCACTTCTCAAGTGGGAGTCTTGGGAAGGAAATCAGGGCTCCCCCTCAACACTATTTGGGAGGTGAAAGGAACAGATCACCATGCCAACTATGCACAGCACAGCTAAGTGGCACATTAGAGATATCATGTCTTTAACTGAAACCCTTCATTCACAACACAGCAAAGAAAGGGCAGCAAAAGAGCAGTGGATTTTGGTTGCCTGCAGCAAAAAGAGAAAATTCTGAAATTAAAATGTGTAGATGCAATAGCTTTCCACAAGTAAGATCTTTTAAGCCACACAGTAGAAGCGGGATGTACCTTTTAACTTGGGGCATTTATGATTTTGCCCAATATAACTGTAGCATACTACTAGAAGGAATTATACAAAGAATTGGATAGAAAGGGACTGGATGGTCCCATGAGTAATTTCTGTGACAGCACAGTTCACTTCTGATTGAGCCAAGCATACAGGCAACACTGACAGGAAATAAAAGACACTTTAGCTTCAAACAACTCTTTGGATGACCAGCACAGGAGAGTGACCTGCTCAGAGTGCTGATGGAAAACAGGCAGAAGAAGTAAGTGGGAGCCCATTCAGCCTGGGGAGCTGGATTTTGCCTGAAGTACTGCAGCCACTGCCCAGGATTTGGTTCTGCGCTCCCTTCAGTGCGTTTGGGATGACTCCCAGCAACTCTGTAGAGTGTGAGGCAAAGCCTAAACTACTGATAGGAGAACAAATATCCCTCTGTCAACTGCTTTTCCCTGTCAGCCAGGACAGGACTCTTTCTCCCAATCATCCCAAGGAGTAAGTGTGGATGAAAAGGAAAGCAGGGACACTCCATCTCCCACTGGTACACAACTCCCTGTAGTCCCCGTGAACAACTGAATGGACCAAGGATGGGACTCCTCCTCCTGAAAGCAGAGATCATTTCATCACACCTTGCGTGAGGAAGAAGCAAACAAAACCATCAATTCCTTCAGCTTTTGAAATGGTATGAGAAGGAAAAAAGAATAAAACTGCAGCAACGTGTTTCAGCTTTACCCTTACAGAAGGGCTGTGTCTCCCCAGTCACCCGGAGTTACTGGGAAGAGGAAATGGTTGGCTGGCAGGCACCTACATTTTTTCCTAGGATAGACCTTGGAAAATAGACTTGAAAAGCAAACACACCAGAGTAGTAGCAGACATTCCTGTCAGATCCATTTCGAGTAGCAGCACGGAAAATTGACAGGAATGTCGCTGAGCAGCTGCAGGGGGGTCCTGGAGCCCAGACCCTGTGCTCAGCCGCCAGCAATACCCCCAAATCCTGCTCAATATTCAGGCACAGCTCATCAGACCTACCGTGTTCCCAGCAAAACAGCGGGGGCTCAGACAGGCTTTCTGTCACAAATTTCCAGTAACATCTACCCTTGGCAGCAAGGGATCTGCTCACAGCACCGCACTCATTAGTGAGGAGCATTAGCTGCTACTTAGGATTGCCGGCTGTTTCTAAAGCACACAATCCAATTTTCAGGAAAAAGCAAGGCAAAGTTCATTTTTCCCCTTCCCCCATCCCTGCCTGACACAGCTCCGGAGTTAGATTTCAGAAGAGTATTGCAGAAGCTTTCTATTTATTCATTTTCCAAGATCAGTTGCACACTGAAGGAGGTGGAGCAACTGCTGGATTTGAAAGCAATCTTCCTTCCCTGAGGAATGTCTCCAAAGGCAGCTCCAGAGTGCCACACAGGACTGCTCATCTATCAACTAACTGCTCGAGCAGCATTCACATTCACCCAAAACAAGGCAGATTCCAGGATGCACTGCTCTGTGCACAACGTGATGTCTGATGTCATGTAAGCCTTCGAAATTCCTGCAGTCTCCTCCAAAGAAAGTAACCCCGGTACCTGAGCTGCAGAACTTGGAGAGAGATGCACTATAGCTAATACAGTATCCTGCTTCCTGGCTGTTTTAGGCTTGAATTGCTCCAGCTTCTTACTATTACATCAACAGGCCCATTGGTCCCATTGCCTGAAGTCTGAGAGGGCACGGAGAGAATCAGGAATTTACTCATAGATTTGTTGGTGAAGGAATAGCAAAGCT
This sequence comes from Platysteira castanea, assembly GCA_013397175.1. Taxonomy (NCBI): domain Eukaryota; kingdom Metazoa; phylum Chordata; class Aves; order Passeriformes; genus Platysteira; species Platysteira castanea. The sequence continues at coordinate 14,131 of VYXC01012992.1, read as the reverse complement.
TAGTTTAAGACTGTGAAGCATTTTCAGATTCCTCAGGAAAGAATATACTCAGCTTTTGTGAATTGTTGGCTGCCATCACACCATGAAACAATTAGCCTGACAGGTCACTAATTCAGATAGAAAAGAGGTTTTTATCTGGCCCACTGATAAAAAGTCTGTTGGATGGATCCACTTACCATAGGGTCAGACCCCTGGGTCTCTCATTCTTTGCTTGGCACAAGCCCATCAGCAGTCATACCAAATCTGCCTCACCATCCTTCCAAAACAGAGCACATTCAACATCTGCTGAAATTCTTCTAAGTACAGACATAAGTTATGTTACAAAAAGAAAGATTTTTCATACTCCAGGCAGACCTCCTGGCATTCTGATCAGAAATTCATTTGAATAAATACATTCTTCCTATTTAAACTTTCCCCAACTGTTTCAACTAAATCTGCTGAAATATTACTTTGCCCTTTCTAAGCTGTTTTTTCTGCCCCTTACTGGCAAAATCACTGCATTCCTTCCAGAGATCAGTGAAAAATAATCTGAACACATAATCTTTTGTACTTTATTTTCAAATAACTTAGTCATTTTCCTCAGCTAAGTACTTAACAAGAAAAAAAAAGCATATCCATACAACTTCAAAGACCTAAGCAATTCTGTTTTATTACTCTCAATGTCTCTGAGATTCAGCATTTTCTCTAGAAATGTAAGCAACTAACTGGGATTCAACCCTCAATCTCATTTTTAAGTCCACCAGCTCCTATTAATAAACATTCTTTCCTAGATTTCCACTTCATCCTGTCAGGCTCAAATAGGAAACATTTCTGTTGACTGGGAAACAATTGAGTAGGACTGTATGTTTTAGCTCTGCTACCCATAGCACAAAAGGTAAAATTAAAAGGTAAAATTAAAAGACAGCACTTTCTAAGTGAATAAAACCTACAGCAAACCCTGATTTTTCCACCTGCATTTACCAGTTCCATTGACAATGTGATCAGATGTAGCCTCTGCCAAGCACCTTTCCAAAGAGGTGGTGCCTTCAGAGCAGTGCTCTACCTGGCACAAGCTTTCATTATACAAAGACAAACTTTGTAAGACTGAAAAAAATCTGACTCATATTAACATACTTGCAATTATCCTAAATTTGCCTTAGGGCAACCAGAAATACCAAGCTATAACTCCTGTTAAGCAGTCTGTAGCAAGAGTGTCTGCAGCTCTACTGACACAGCTCACATATTGAACAGTGGGAAAACTTATTGGTGCAGTTCAGAAATTCTTCTGTGTATCACAGGCATGGACAATGCAGCAGCAAGGGAAAATACCATTCACAGGTAACCTCTTTATTATTTTAAGGATTTCTTGAACACTGAGAGAAGTGTTTGGTAACAAAAGCAGTGGCACTAAGCAGCCTAGACCTTTGTCCCCAATAATCCTGACAAATATCTACACAGGCAGCAGTCTACAGTCCACTTGAAAATCATACAAAAACTACTTCTGAAAGATTCTTCAATCACAGCATCTGTTCTAGCATCTTTTAAATGTCTTAATAAAGCAGACATTGAAACTTTGTTGGAAGTATTTGAAGCTCGACCAGAACACCCAAGTGCCATACCCAACTGACCCTGCAGATTTTAACCAGTATCTCCAAATGACCAGAAGCTGGTTCTGAGAGATTATATTGTGATTTTTTTAGCGCAAATAGGTCAACAAAAATCGGTTATAGAAGTTTTTAGTCAGGCTGTTAGATTCCATTGGATCTGACTGCAAGTATTTTATCATGAAGTTCACAACTGATAAGACAACTGGCAGCATCTAAGTTTTCTTTGTTTGAATTCTTCCACAGTTGTACCTCAAAACAATGTCTTAATGTACACTAAAGAACCTCAAAGCATAATTAATTACAAACCAACTAACAATGAAAAGTCTAGCCATCCTGTGTTATCCTAGCTAAGATCTTACGAAAACAAAACCTTATCATAAATTTTCCATTTTAAACGCCAAATTGGTCACTAATGAAATCCAAAAATATTTTACACTGATTTAATGATGATGTTACAAAGACAAACTTACCCTGATGATGTACATGCTTGCAGCATGTAACTTTGCACAGCACACATAATATGCTCATACTAAATAGATGACACATTTTCCATTAGAAATGGCAGCAATGGAAAATGACAGCTTACACAGACCCATGGAATATAATCATGACATTGTTCACTAATGCCTGCCACCACTGTTAATTCTACCCCAGAAAGGCTCGAGAGGAAGCTAGATATAGCAGCAGAAGCTGATGAACTTCCAGCTGCAAGGGGGTGGGAGAAAAAGGAAGCAGACTGATTAGTTGAATAGATTTATTGTATGCACATATTCTATGCTAAACCCCTGTATCTACTTCAACATAAATTTTTTGAGTCATTCGACTGTTCACAATTCAAATACAGGAAAATGCTATCAGACTAACATGTGTTTGTTCAGCAGGAAACCCTTTCTTCAAAATGTAAAATGAGGTAGTGAAAAGCCAAAACTTCACTAGAACTGTTGTACTATTATTCCTCCAATGTGAGAGGGACCTTTTGATGTTCTCCCATCACATTAGAAAATCATCTCCTAAGTCTGTATGAGCTCCAGAGAAAAATACAATACAGTAATAATTGCAATGCAGTGTTCTCTCTCTCTCTCTCCAAGATGCAAGACATTATCATACTACTTTCTTCAACTTAGCTGGCAGATTTTATTCTCAAGCCACAAATATTTTCCTCATTTTCCTTATGTGTCATGAACACAGCCAAAACATCCTAAAGCAAATCTGTAAGCCAAGTTTCTCATCCTAGTTGCTATATTTTAATGGTCTTTGACATCGGCGGAGTCTACATAAAACCAATTTTGCAAAATGCACTGGAAGTTGACCTGCACTTCAAGAAAACAATTAACTGAAAGAGATTTCTTTATGTCACAATTCATATAAAGATCACAGCCTTTAAAAACTGGGAGACAAGAACTCTGACTACCATTCTCACTAAACAAGGATAAAATGCTGTACTGGTTATTTAATTCTTGCAAATGTCGAAAAGAAAAAGGTAAAGCAAATTATTTACATGGTACTCATTTAAAATATTATATGTAAAAGGACACCACAGATGTTTTTGCATTGGAATTGGTTTGTGTTAGAAGTGTTTTGCCTTCAAAGCACAGTGTTTGCCCACATTTCACTTCCACTTTGAAGCCAGAGATCAGCTCCTACTTGCTCAGGAAGGTAAATAAATTGTTGGTGCTGTGCTGTTCTGGGGCTGAGGGGCAAAGTGCCAGGCTATCCCACGGCCAACAGACCCACCATCAATCTTCATCCTTTTTTTTTTTTTCTTTTTCCTCCAACAAAAAAAAAAAAATTATTATCAACAACCAATTAAGGTTGGAAAGAAATGCAATATCCAGGTTATGTTTGAGGCAGTAATTGTGTTTTAAAATTCATGTCACTATCAGTATTGATGGATATCACAGTATTTGAAGGTAGCTCTTTCAGTCAGTCAGGACTTATAATTTGTATACTATTGTTATTAAACTTCTTAAATTAGACTAGTGTAATTACAAACTGATTGAGTAATGACATTCAAAATTAAAGGTTTGGAGTAACGGTAAAGGAACTCTGAAATTCAGGCAGCTATTTGATGGACTCCTCGGCAAGTTAAGCTTGGAATGAAGATTTGGAGAGGAAGCAGATACGTAAAAGACAGAGCTGGAAGCACCAAATACACCAAAGGTAAACCAAATTCTACAGAAAAATATTAGGCTTCTCCCCTTCTTACATCCTTAGGTTCTGTAAAACCAAGACTAGCAAAACACAGCTTAAGTGAACTGAGTGAAACCAAACCTGTTTGATCTACTCCACGTTGTAGCGTTACTGCACCAACACAGTAAAGAGAGTAGAGAGACTAAAACCTTGTACAATTAAATAAAAACAGTATCTTCTTCCATTAAGTAATTTGAAAGAACAGGCACCTTCCCATTCCAACCAGCTAACTTCATTTCTGTTTAAAAAATTACCCAAAAACTCTTAGATCACTTGAAGTCTACAGCAAAATCTGAAGGCGTTTAAGTATTTCAGGATGGGATTTATGGCAGAGTCCTGAAATGGATACTCCTAGTTCCTGTTGCTTTTACTGGAATACTTTTATGGAGAGTCACTTTTTTCCCACCCTACCCTTTTCCTTTACTGAATTTCCACACAATAACTTAGATCTGACCATCACCGGACATCTGAACAACAATAAAAAAAAGTTACAGCTGGATCCTGTATTAGTCCCAGCTGCACAGAATCCTTGGCTGCCTTCAGAACACGAGACAGCCAATAGGAAAACAGTAGGAGAATTTCTTTTAGCAGCTTACCTTTGAATAAATTGTTTTTTTCATAAGCTACTACAACAAACTATTTTACTACTCAATGCAAAAAATGTTATTCTTCCTATTTTTCACCTAATTTCTAAAAAAAAAAAATTAAATTAAAAAAAAATTAAAACTTCCTTCTTCAAAAACTTTTACTACAAAATGCCAGAAAATAATCATCTCCATATGCTCTTTCAAGTCTAACATACCACAATGGATAGATCTGCCAAGTCCACCCACCCACAGGCTCTATAAACTTGAGAGTATTATTTGTATTTAATTTGGATTACCAATTTCACCCAACTTTTCCCCTTCATAACATGTTACTTTTCTAGGCTTACCAGTCAGATAGAAGAGACAAAAGGAAAATAAATAAGTTTATAAATAAGTTTTCAGCAGAATAAGAACAATAACATAATGCACTCTCTTTATTTTGAGTATCAATGAATGTACAGTGGAAGGACTTAAATCAGTCGTTTTTTTATGTTTGCTCTTATAAAATAACACCTAATCTTTTAAAACATTCATGTGATACTATGTCATTTATTGGTACAAGACCAAGACTAAACACTGCAGTCTTTCCAGCTTACATTGCACAAAATGAGAGTGAAGAAAGTTACATGTATTCTTAATAAAAAAAAGGAAAAAAATCTCACTGGGAGTGGGGAAGCTTCCGCTCAGATATTTAAAAAAAGAAAGTTACTATATTTAATGCACAAAAATCCACTTCCTATGGCCAAAAAAAGAAATCAAATCCATATGTTCCATTTGTCTACCCTTGCTCAAACATGTACAGCAAACTGAAATGTCAGCTGCCTGGAAAGGCTGACCACACATAGCACACAGAACACAGTCTTAAAACCAGCCTGAGATTCCCACATTACAGAATCCATCAGCAACATCTACACAAAGAATAAACTGCTCACAACACACCTGGAACCTTTTAATCTCTCCCTTCTGGGACTGCAAATGTTCTCGTAGACACAAGAGGCAATTCCCTAAACTCTGACTAGCCTTGGCTACCAGTTTCAACTTCCACTTAGGAAATATCTACAGACTGCAGATCAGGGCTAGCAGCACAGCTGATAAGAGATGGTGGGAACACAAGCACAGATACTCTCCTTGTCCCCAGTGAATGTTGGATGCTGCTTAAAAATGCTGCAACTACATGATATGATAATTTTAATGACTGAAAGGGTATAGTAGGTCAAAACTGAACTGGAGAAGAGGCAGTTAAATACTAATAAAAGTTCTATAAAGTAACACAGCTACTTTTGAGTCTATCAAGATAGACTTCCATAAAATGGACTACTCATTTATGCATTTACATGACAGATACCACATGCAAAGTGAGTTTTCCCCCACTAGTATATACTGGGTTTACAAAATACAAGACTACACCAAGAATTATTTCAGCCTGATAGACCCTCTTGAAGGCAAACGTCTGAAATATAAAGTGCTTGTTTTGGGTGGGTACCAAGCAGAACCCTTTCAGTTAAAAGAAAAGAAAAAATAAATGTAAAAATCGAACTCAAAATAAGAAAAATGTAAAGGGAGAACTACAAAGCAAGAGAGAGATGCCTATTCACCTACCCCATGCAGTGAAGTCACAGATCTACTCACAGATCTGCAGTGAAGTCACAGATCTACTCCCAGATCTACTCCAATGGCTCATCAGCACGCAGGGTTTGCACACAGCAGCTCCTGCCTGGATCAGAGCCAGAGGAGCACAGCACATGAACAAGAGAGGGGTCAGGTCCTCCTGGTCTTCTCAAGGAAGTCTGAGAACGCTCCTGTGCAGGACCCAGCCCCTGTCCTGTATACAGGAGGAGTTTCACGGCCAGAGAATACATTTAACTTGCAAAATTCTTCCCCAGGAATGGAGTTTGGCCTGAACAAAGCCGCTATCTCTTCTTATGGCCACTGTGGTTTAACCTCAACTTCCTGGGAAAAAAACTTTCCTCCACATCCCCTGGCTGGGCAGTTGCAAGACACTGGAACAAAAACATGCAGCAACTTTACAAATTCAAAAATTGCATTTGCAAGTGGCCAAAGTTGTACTCAGAGTACACGGTCTGGTGGGAAAATTCCTCCTCGGTGCAACAGAATGACTGGGCAGGAAGTTCATTAGGACAAACTTACTTGAGAAAGAAAGACAAAAAAAAATTTACTTGGAATCCAGCTACTGAATATAAGAAACACTGCCTCAAGCAACCATAATTCCTTATTTTATAGCAGCCAATGCAACTACAAATACTCCTTTTTGAGAATTCCCCCTCTCTTGCAGTAAGGCAATGGGATCTGTTTATGTCAGAATTTGACTCTACAGACCACACTGATTGTGAGCTAAACAAGGACCTTATTAAGGAACGTGATAGCTACAGTACATGAAAGCAAAAATGTCACAGCAAATAGGCTCTTGAATACTTGGAATTCAACAGGAAAACAGCATCAACGGTACTTTGCAATATGAATGAGATATTAAAACAAACAAAAAATTAAAATCTGCATTCTAGAAGTCACACAAATGAGGCAGTTGTATGCAAATTTGCCACAAATGAGGCAACTGTAGAGGTGAACCATTAAGAGATCACATCTCACCGTTCTTGTGTGAGGCAGTTCCCTTACTTGCATATGCTCACTTTTTTCAGCCTTTTTTTGTGCATGCACATGTGTGAGAACAAGAGTGAGCACAAGAGACATTGGACACATTTGTTTTCCTGCCCATCAGCTCTTTCTGCCAAAGTACGCCTCGCACAGCACTCAATTTCAATCTCATTTGACTGAGAAGATGTTCCTACAAGCTGTGTGAGAACTGAGAGCTGGGTAGAAGAGCCACCACAACTAATTCCCACAGTTGCTGTTAGCCTCTTCCATACCCTGAGATCAGCAGACTCACCGTTCATCATTTTCACACAGCTTTTTTGTTTTGTTAAGACACTCAATGTATTTCATCTAAAAATCAGTACCGGTTTCTCTATTTTTTATTACGAACCTGCATCTGCCAAAATAGTAGCAGCTCCTCAAAATCCAATCCTTGGACATGACAGCAAAAGCCAGATCTGAATTCAGATTCATCTTTCACAAATGGACTGATCTTAGATTCTTGTTGAACAATTTTCTTACGGAATTCAGAGGAATTGTTAGTAAAATCAATAAAATCTATCCTCATTGGGACAAATTCCATTATGCTGCTAAACACGAGAATCAGCTCCAATTCGTTCATACACCTGGCATAAGATAACTATTTCTTTTTAAAATAAACATCTGAAAATGAGGCTTAATCACTAAAACCATGCTACGAAAGCCAACCTGTTGAAAAATTAATCAAAACATCTTCAAATCCTAGATGAGATTACGATTCAGATTTCCCAAGGTTCCAGCATGCAACATTTCCTGTTAACTCCATGAGACCCTGCTGAATTTGTCAAACAATTTTTTTCCTAGTATATCCCAGATAACATTTGTGTTTGCCTTTCAACATGTCAACCTGGACTGGAAAACCTACCCACTTATACCTGTTTACAAGCAGATATCAGAAATTCAAAGAAATTGAAGAAGCAGCTATGTATCACTTTACTTTCCTTAAATAAAACTTCGTATTAGCAAATAATGTGCTTAAAGAAGCTCAGAAAGTAATGAAATAAATGTGACACAGATGTTCACACAAAAAAAAAAAAAAAGAGAGAACAAGAATGTTTTTACTTCATAGCAACCAAATAGGTCAAGCCATTTCCTTCTTCAGGCAAATCTCAGAGGACCACAAAACACATGGTTTTCTAGTGGATTTTGTATGTCTATCCCACTAAGAGGAAACACTGCCGTCCAAAAAAATTTGCAATACTGAGTTTTCCCATGAAATCGTTGAAATTAAAAGAAGGAAGTCACACGCAATTAAAAACAATTTGCTAGATGTTAAAATTATACAAATGGCATAAATAAATAGACTTTTACTACCTCATTCATACACCTTTCCAGAACAACATATTGCTCTTAAAGAATGCACAGTGAAGAAGTCAGAAATGCCAGCAGTACATCTGTTCACACAAATTCTCTTTTGCTTCCATAAAACAAAGTAAAGCACCACGTGTTCCTCGCTTCCCTGGGATCTCTGTCTCACAGTTCTATACATTGATAGGTTTTCCTCATAATCCAGCTGCTAAGGATTTATTTTTATCCTCTGTGAATGAAGCACATGGTCCAAACTCCTCACTATAATTAGTGCCATCCTTTCGTACATGCTTAAGTACTCATGAGCTGCAGGGAGATGAAGAGAAGAAGAAATCACTCACTAACACGTTACTTTAAAAAGAAGGAAAAAATCCATATAGACTCAATCAGTCGTCACAAAATGCTAATGTGTGTGCTGGCTGGTCCCATGCAGAAGTCTACAGAAAATGTGATCCCATAACCAGGCTAAATCTATTTGTGCATTCAAACAGGAAAATTAATATTGCATAGAAGAACATAACTTATTTTATAAGTAGGTCAATACTTTTGCATTGCCCTTTCACTGCCATTTTTATTACAACTCCTCTACACACTATTTTTTAAGAAGCAATAAATTACAACATATCATTATTTACTTGTCAATAACCACTCGGGATGCCAGCATGTGTCCACAGACATCAAAAAGAGGAAGTGGGTGGAAACAACATTAAGAGCTCTGTTTTAGACTCATTAAGCTTAAGATGACAATTACGCAATCTTAAGATGTCACACGAGCCAACATTTTAGCTGGGACAGATGGTACTACATCCAGAGCACACAGAGTATATGCTGTGAGTCATCAGTTTAAATACGATAGTTCCACTCTTATTTGCAAAATTGATTATCCAGAAACAAGATGCAGAGAGGACGAGAGTGTTAAAGCAAGCACAGGGTCCTGCAAATCTTCACCAAAAAAAGCTGGAAGTAGAAAGATCATCTTCGAAATAAAAAGCTAGTAAGACAGGAGGGGGAGGAAAGACCAGTCAAAGAAGGAAAAAAAAAAGGCAAGATTTCAAAAGAAAAAGATAGTAAACAGTACTAGAGGCAGCTGGCAGTACAAAGAGGAGGAAGGGAATGTANCTTCTCCAGGAAATCTCTGCCAGTCCCTCACCACACTCACAATGAAGAATCTCTTCCTAAAATCTAATCTAAATCTACCCTCTTTCAGTTTAAAGCCATTACACCTCGTCCTATCACTACACACCCTTGTATAAGGAAGAAAACAGAGGAAAGTCCTTTTTTTTTATTTTCCCTTGAAAAAGCATTCAAAATCGTAAAAAGAAAGAAGAGGAAGCAATAAATATGATGGGATTGAAAAATCTGATGTGAACTGCAGAATCTTGTATCTTGAAAATCACTGTGTTCTCACCTTCTGCAGCCCTTCAATTGGTGAAAGCTCTTGGAACTCCAGTGATATTAAAAAATTGCAATATCCATTTGGTAACAGTGGCTCGTGGGGAGCCCACTTTCATGTGGCTATTACTGTGATTCCCAGCCACTGTTCTGCAAAATACACTCTGTTCCTGCTTGTAAATCCCACAGCTTTCCTTCCCAGCTGTAACAGCACAGACAGATGCAGTTACAGGCACGCTGCTCCCCTAAATCCACGGCGTGCTTACACTGCAGAGCATGCCACCAAATACCATTATATAACAATACACCAAGTTTGGCAACCAACCACCTCTGGAAACTATCAGCAAAAATTTCACATTTTCTTCCAAGTCACAGCTAAAAATATCAAACATTAGGCTAAGAAAAACTTAACAAGTTACTGCAGTTAACAAGCACATTTTCTGATACCACCAAAAATAACTAACATGTACAACACAATTGTTAATACATTATTATGACATTTTTTACTGCAGTGATAAAAGATTAAATGGTTTTGGGCTAAAAATTAAGATCCTACTGAGCTGGCAGGTAATCCGAACAAATAGGAGATTAGTTTAGCACGAAGAAATATCTATTTAGCAAAAAGAGACTTAGCATGAAGCTCTGCTAGCTGGTAAAAGAACACAAAAAACTAAATTACATAAAAAGACTATCTCTATATCTGCTCTTTTTCACTCCCTAGAACCAAGCTGAGTGGTCAGTCCAACACTCAGGTGCATTTTTATATTCCTGGGATTTCCCCAAAGCACTGTTTAAAACTACAAGCCCTCCTCTGAAGGATTTTTGGGACAACTTTTATCTAAATCTACTGGTACAAGTTACCCACTTTGATGAGTATGGAGTGAAACATATTTAACATTCTTCTGTGTTACAACACATTTGTTTATAATAAAAGAAACTCACAAATTAAGAAAACATGCAGAATTAGTCTTAAATGCAAAGGAAATGTCTACAACCATGAGGAGGCCACACAGCCTCTGATATCTTTAAGGTCTATCTTTGAAAGATATTACAATGTGGAAAGAAGAGATGAGGCTGCTCATGTCTAAAATATAAATATATATATTTTTAATCAACTTTAAAACTTTTTTTAAAGAAAAATCTGGGTCATTTGTTACATTTACCAGCTTTTACCTGTAAGTAGGTAACTGTTTTGCCCTGCAGAAGAACAGAAGCCATCCTGCTAAGTTTGGTTTGGCAGCAAATCCATTCTCCTGAGTCCTCTGTGCGACGATCTGGTCTCTTGGTGTCTCTCCTAATGAAGGACTGTCCACATTCTGTCCCCAGCACAGATCCAACGTGCTACCTGGCACCATCGCTGGCAAGCACAGCCAGCAACTAACAGAGCTTGGCAACTCAACTGCTCTGTCCCAGAAGAACTTCAACACTCAGAAATAAAGCACAGAGTTTGGGGAACAGTAGGGAAACCTCAATGCTGTAATTAGTGCTATAATTTGGTCTATTTGTCAAGTAGAAGCAGGACTTTAACCTTCTGGCATGTCTGTTTAGAGCTCTTTGTTGAGATAGCATAAAACAAACATACAGAAGCTGGTAAGTCCCCAACCTTGCAGGCTTTTTCTAGAGGAATGACGCAGAATTGAATTTGGGGGACTGAAAAGCTGCAGGATGACTAGAGTCAAATTCAGAAAACAAACAGAAGTTCTCTCCTGTGCCTCCAGCACTGCCTGTTTATACATTTTGACCTTTCACAGAGGATCACTCACTCACTGTGCGACCACACCAAGAGCACTATTGAACACCAGGGTACCAGTCACTGGCACCGCCACCAGCTAACTGTGAGCCTGGGAGAAAAGCCACTCAAATCACACCAGATGTGGTTTTAAAACCAAGTGGGGAGAGGGAGGAGGAGAAATTTCCTGGGCTAAGTGAACCACAGAGATATTTTAATCAGGACACAAAAGAAAGTTGAGCCAAACACCAACTGACTCGGATCATATCACATCAATAATCCACGCACAGAGCTCTGCTGAAATCAATGGGAGGCTTGTGTGGAAGTGCATTGCATAATATAAATGCACGGCCCTGTTTAGGGCTCCACATACAAAAGAGAAGGAGGTGCTGAGAACAATTCCCTTAATTAGCATTTCTCTTCCATCGAGTGCTTCTAAAATAATAAATTCTAACTTTACACAGCTCTGTTTTCGTTCGCAGTTTTTAGCAGAGGTGGTGAAACAACTGACCCCATTTGACAAATAAGAGAACTGAAGCATAGGATGCAAATCAAACTGAAGAGCAGTGCAGCAGGCAGAGCTGAACTGGGAATAGCAGCTTACCTTCTGAATCACACTTTAATGTCCTAGATATTTACATGCTTATCTAGTTCAAGTCTCTAATTAGGGTGACTCTGTGCAGCCCTTAAATAATTTTGCATACTTCCTAAAGTACCTGTGCACAGTGATAAGCTTAGCTGTAAGAGTTTAGTACTCAACAATGTCAATTTTATGAGGATTTAGAATGTCCTGCAGAAGTTCAAAACACGGGACTGCCCTGGTCAGACTCTGAAGGGAGTCTCACTGCTCAGGTATCACAACTCTCATTACTCAACAGCAATAAAGAGTTTTAAAACAGGCCATCAAATCCACACGTTTCCTATCATTAAAGAAAAAAAAAAGGGAGGGAAAACCCCAAACAAAATAACAACTTGCCAATTCATTAGCTAGAAGTGACCTAGCTAATCCTGGTGTTCCAAATTGACAGCAGTCCCTAAGAAAAAGCGAGACTGGGGCTCTATTCAAGAATAAAGTACAATACTTACGAGAAGTCAGTATAAAATGTCATATACACCAACTGCAAAACAAAATTCCAGTCTTACTTGTCTGCGATTGCTTTACAACGAAGCTGAACATAAACTATACTGTAGTTTGACCCAAAAAACCAACATGTTTATTAAAGTGATATTAGTTTCACTTGCATGCTAGAGGTACAAATCTGGCTTCACCTATAGAATCAGTGTTTAGCTAAACACAGACTGTCTCCTCCCCTGGCCCTGAGCATTTGTCCTCCCATGAAAATCCAACTTTGAAATGCTTAACACCTTATGGAAGATTAATTCAGCAAGATGTCCACTTTCTAGTTTACCTTTTGCACGTGATTAAGTACGATACTACACAGGGTTAGTGCAAGTAACAAGCACGTTCATGTCCCTTAACTACAGATGCAAGTCCATAACACTGTAAAAATAACTATTTTGAGTTAAATGAGCTTTCTGCTCTTTACAATTACGGTGTTCAACTGCCTTGAATAATAACTTTTCAGGACTGTCTTGTTTTGTCTTTTGCTTTCCTTTTTCAGTTTTTTTTTTAAGAGTTAAGTCTATCACTGTCAAAACAAGCAGAAATGCCTGCTGAGAAATGGCCACATTTCCAACCCACTGCTTGAAGAATTATTTTTCTGATTCATCACAGCATTATTTTTTCAAGTTGTCAAAACAAACACCACACCCTTTTGATTTCCGAGTTCTGGGTAATTATATTTAGAATTAGCAAGGACCGCGCAACTGTTAATCACACAGTGCTTAGCCCTTACTTTACCTATTTAGAGATCAGCCCATGCATTCAAAGGCCGCCTGTTTAGCATTTGGTTTAAGATATGCCCTCCTCGCTCCCTTCTGTACCACCACGGCACAGACGGTCACAGACACGCTGAATATAGGGCAGGCCAAGCAGTCGATCCCTCTGCCCCAGGGCAGGATCAGCTCCTGCTCAGCCACCATTATAGCTGATGATACACAAGAACTGGTTATTTCAGGCTGCAGCTTTACACACGCACTCACAAAACACATTATAAATTAAAGGAGGGAAGCGTGTGGCACGTCTGCAGTGCCTTAAACTGGGGCAGCGCGCAAGCCCGTCTCCAAAAGATAAAAAATACAAATAAAAGCTTCCCCAACACGCGAGTCCGGATTTTCTAAAAGTAGCATCTGGCGAGGTTAACGCCGCTGCCTTTGGAAACAGTTCACCTTGTTTAAACTGGCTGAACCACCCCGTGATTATCACCGAGCCTCCATTAAGATGACACACACAAACAGAGCCCTCGCCGAGCTTAATTACTCTTTTCCCCGCTCGTACACCGCCAGACGCGTACTTTTTTATTTTCTGCCCCTTCTCCTCTCGCAGCAGAGGAGCAGCTGCAGCAGCAAGCGCGGGGCTGTCGCGGCGGCGGGGCCGGGCCCCGCCTGCCCTGCCCCGCTGCCCCCGGGAGCGCCCGGACCCGCCGCGCCCCGGCCAGACCCTGCCCGGGCACGGGGCACAGAGCCCCCATTGTGGCCCGGCCCCCGCCTGGGCGCTGCTCGGTAGCGCCGATACAGCGGCTCGGCCCGGGAGCGCCGGCAGGACGGGGCAGCACCGGCGGCGGGGGCCG
>VYXC01012991.1:36540-46918 GCA_013397175.1 Platysteira castanea | reverse complement strand
CCAGATAGCAGTAACAGTAAAGTAACTATTCTAACAGCAACAAGTAACTTAGAACTGATTAACCGGCAAACCAGTAACATTAATTCCCAAAGGCAATTTCTTAACGGTAGTGGGGGTAGTAAATTGAAAGAGTGTAACAAGTGTTTATTAACCGAATCTTCTTGCTCTTATTTCTCACAGTGGGTGCAAGCTGAAACATGAGGAATTTCATTAAAGCATAAGAAAAAACAAATTTATTGCAAGGGTGATCGATGAGTGGAATGGGCTGCCCAGGCAGGTTGTGAGGTCTCCAACTTTGCAGAGATTCAGAGTCCAACAGGAAATAGTCTGGGATATCTTGGTTCTTCAGACTCTGCTATGAGTGGAGAGATTGTCTATTGTCAGTTATAAAACAGAATGGGAGAACACCTAATGCTGTCATTAGTTCAGTGATGCAAACCCATGTAATTCAAACCAATTAGTAACAGGCCCAAAGGGTCCTTGCTGAAGTCATGAGAAAATACAAACAGGCCCAGGAATTTTTCTTTTACCCCATAACAGAAAGTCATCCTCAGACCAAAGGTGTGTTTTCTGCTATGTTGCCAGAATACCTGAGAAACCAAGGAGTGGCAGTAAACTGAAGTTCCAAACCTTAACTCCACAGCAGTGGTGTTACTTCCTTTTTAACTGGAAGCTAGGATGTTGACTACACCATGCAAGACAGTTTGTTGTCTTTTGATGAAGGCATATGAGTCCCTCTACTTCTCATACAGACTTCTAATCTTCTAATATCCTGAAAAAAAAAGGAATCCTATCATGAGATCTACTCTTCACTTCTTTTGCACCACCATTTTCTTTTAAAAGTGCAAATTATTACAACTAATGTGCAACAGAACAAAAGACCTGTTTTTCTTCAGTCAGAAAAAACCTCCAGTCAATTTGGAATGGTTCATTTTTTTTCCTTGAAGTGTGATTTAGATGCTGGACTGAAAGCCAGGTGTTCAGAGGAAATTTTATAGAGAGTGAAAGAAAGAGTAGAAGCCGTTTCTCCCTGCTTTTTGTTTCCCAGATATAGATTCCCTCTCAGGGATTCTACTGTTCTGGGAAAAGCTTTCTTAGTCCCACAGAGTTCTATGACATTTCATTATTGTTGTCCTGTTTTTGCTAAAGCCTTCTATTTTAACTTGGAGTCAGATGATTTTCTCACACACTTTCATGTAAACAATAGCCAGTGTTTATTTAACCATCTTTTCTGTTTTTCATTCTTTTTGTGATAAGAGAAAGTTTGATGAGCATCCTTTTTCTCCAGTGGGATTGAAGAGGAAGTGACATGTCCTCCAACCCCTTGTGGAATTGGGAAACCTATAAAGTATGAGAAATGTAAATAAAGTTCTCTTCTTTTCCTCTTTCTGCTAAACCTAGCAGGTGTGAGAGCCTCCTTTCTTGTGTCCTCTACCAACACATACTCTGACTTCAGTTTGTAGAAGATTTGTTGAAGCTTTTACTGCTCTAATGAGTAGGAACAATCATTGTGATGCTTCAAACAGATCTGTTTCACTTTTTTTTCTGGTTTGCTTTCACCTTGTAGACTCAGACACTTGAATACCAAAACTTCCAGCCATGTGCAAAAATAGACTTTCTTTTCCTGATGCAGTCAAGTTGTACAGTCTGTAGCAACTGCCAGGATATATGATGATATAGCCCAGGTCTTTTTGTCTTCTTTCCACAAAGTCAAAAAAAAATATCCAAAAACTAGTTCATTCTCTTTGTGGGGTAGGTGGGTTTATTATGTTCTGGGGTAGGTGGGGTCTATTATGTTCTGGTTTTGTTGGATTTACTTCAATCTTTTAAAGAAAACCACCTGCAAGAACCATTCCACTTGAAACTGTTACGTCTCCCTTTTGGAAGAGGCAAGATCCTTGAAAGAAGAGACTAGAGAGCTCATTGTAGATATACTGATCTAGCCTTTGACATTTGAATTACGGAAAAGCTTCTGGGAAGGAAAGTGGAATTGAGTCTGAACATCCCTAGTCCCTCTGAAGCTTGTTTTCTTCATGAACAAATTTTGAACAATCTCCTTGATACTACTGTCACTTCATTCCTTTAGAGTCCCCACATGGAGCAGTTTGGTAAACGTGAGGAAGAGACAGTTCTTACTCTTTGAACAATCTACACAAACAGAGGAGACAAGAGACATCACAAAACCGTTGCTGCTATCACAGTATTCAAATCTTGTTGTTATGGCTAGTAGTTCCTCTAATTAACTCTTCATTTTAACATTTTAACATTTGCGTTTACCAGGAAGCATATGAAGACATCAATCAAAATAATAAATACCTAGTTATAGATAATATCTCCAGGTTAACATCAGGCAGGTTGCTGTCCCAGGCTTACCCCATTCAGGCTGGAGGTCCAGTGCAAGTCTTAAATATTTTTTCTTGGCCAGTGCAGTAGTCTCACCTGTTTGATATTCAGTGAATGATGGTGGAAGAGTTGCCGTTAGTAGCTCTTGGAAGGCTGTATTGTGCTTGGTCAAATTACACTAGATATAAAGGGGAAAATAGTAAATACAATTCATTACCAGAAGATTTCCCATAGAAAATGCTAGTTTTTCCTGGCAGTAAGACACTTCACACAGAAGACCTTGCAGGCTGACTGCAGCATTCAGGCTTGGAAAGTTTCTGTTTAGAGAACAGCAGGTCTTCTACTATTTATTTCCAAGACCATCACCCACTTTGAACCCTGCTCTCGCCACGTGCTATGACCGGAAAAAGAGAGGAGATTTATGGCATCTCCAGCATCATGGCCTGTCTGAAAGCTGTCCTTCTTCCCCACCGAAGATCACAAGTTTACAGTGACTAAATAGCATAAATAATGCCATAGGTCAGCCAGTTTTCATCCCATACAAATAAAATTATATTCTGTTTGGTGTCTTTTAAGGAGTCTAGGAGTTCCATTCTTTTACAGGCCTGTCCAACACATGATCTGTAACATGACTGTGTATTGTCTTTAGTAGCTCACCTCTTGAGTAAGTACTGTCTTCACTTACAGGAGAAGTTTGTTCATAAAATGTGAAACCTAGAAAATTGTATCTGAGGGAACACAGACAAAGAGAAAATAAGTCCTATCTGTGCTGATATGTCCTCATTGAATTTCTTCAATAGGTAGAAAAATCATCTCTTTGTAGCTCCTGCTCAGAATGAAAGAGTTAGACATCATTATAGTGTGAATCGCCAGCAAAGATGTCTTTCTCCCATCCTAACATATCTATTTCCCTCAAGTATCCTGATTCTTTTCTCTCACAGAGGTGTGGAACTGTAATAATTTTTGACTTCAAAAACTATTCTCAATCCATTTAAGTTTCTGACAACCAAATTGAAACTCTCATATCCTGATAAATGGAATAAAATTGGAAACAATCTTTCTGTATTTTAAACTCCAAAATGGTGAGGCAGCTGTACATGAAACCCTAAGCAAGGTTTCTTGGTGACGTTAGTAATACATGCCATGAGAAGGTCCCGTTTCCAAGCCCGCCTGAAGAGCACAGTTTCTTTCTGGGGAGAACTTGTTAATGAGATGATCAGAGTAGGAAGAAAGTCTGGTAAGTGCCTTTACTGCATTCATGCAGAGACCAAAGGATGTCACTGTAACCCAGATACTGACGTCTCATTCCTGCCCCATACTGATTTTCCTCTCTTGACTCTGAGCAGCTGTCTTTGTGTGGTATGGGATGGTGCTCTGCTCTGCTTTGGGTCATTCCATAATCCACTCCCTCGTTTGAATTCAATTCATGCCCACTGCCTTGTCACAGAAGAAGTGAGCCTTACCCTGGACGTCTTCCTTTCCCCAGTCTAGAATAGACTTCAATAAGGCAGGAATAGCCATATTCAGGTACATGATGTGGCAGAAATTCTGAAAGTATATTCCCAAACTGTAAAGCATAAAATCCCCAAAGAAAACCCCAAAAGCAAAGATGGTCAGGTAATGTTGCTGTGTCTCTGAGCTGCTGGTGAAAGGAAGAATATTGCATACGATATCTTCAGTCCTTGCAAGAGCAGCTGAACATTTGAACTAAAATTAAGTAACTCAGGTCAAAACATTGACTTGTGACCAGTATCCTAACCTGCCCCATTCCTAGATGTTTATGACATCTTTCTGTAGTTTCTTTCACTGTTTTAAGCTGCCCATTTTGGGGACTCATGCATCATAAATGCAAATGTAGAGGGAATTCTGCAGAGGTTACTGAAATTCCTTCCTTGTTCTTTCAAATTACAGCATCAATCAGGAAAACATGTGAAACCAATCCAGAACTGGGGAAATATATGTGTTATCATAATAATTGCAAGGTCCTCTGGGACTTCACCCTATCCTAGGGGGATGTCTTGGCCTTAGGGTGGTCCCACCAACAGACCCTCTTCGTTCTGGGCTCCATGGACTCATCCTCAGTATCCCTGTGGGATGCAACAGTCTCCCTATGTTTTTACAGGCATTTTACCAAGTGATGGTCACTTGGAATAGAAATAACTACCTGAGATAAGTTCTTGAGATAACTACCAAGTTCTTAAAACTCACAACCAAGCTGAATGCTTCCTGTGCACCACTATCTGGCTATCAACAAACCTCCAAGTGTAGTTTCTTACATTGTCTTATCTCCTGCATGGAATAGGGTTGAGGTATACTGCATGGTCTCTCACACTGCTGAATTTGCTCTCTCCTACATAAAGCAAAACTGCAGTACAAGAAAAAAGAATTGTCAATATAACTGAGTCATTGGAGATGTCATAGGGAGAAAATCTCTCAGATTCAGGCTTTGTATATGAAATAATTTTTTTTTCTGTTAAAGAAGGTAAGTAAGCAGAAAAAGAGCATGCTCAGGCAAAAGCAAAATTACATTGTAGTTAGTTAAAAATAATAAAAAAAAAACCTTAAAAAATTAGGGCTAGAAGAAAGTTTTGGAAGAGAAATATAATACAGGACTGGCTCTTAACCCTGGTTCTTTTAATCCAGTTAAATTTTCTGAATAAAATTATATTTAATTTTTCCAAGTTATAAAAAGAGGTGTGTTTTCCCAGTAAAAGGATAATTTGAATAAGTGTTAAACAGAAAATGACAGTCCCCCTGCCCCAAAAGAGCAAGCAAGAAGACAAATAAATGAAAACTCATTATGCATGGAGCAGCTAGTATTAAATCAGTAAGAAATGCCATTATTATAAGCTGCCAGGGACGACTGATAAATCAGATGGTTATGTCACAATTCATAGGGAGCTGGGAAACTGGACCAACAGCAGTCTGATGTAGGGCAAGAAGGGAAAATACAAAGTGCTGCCCATGGAGAGGAAAAAGTTCACTCTGCAGGGGCAACCAGCTGTACAGCAGCACTGCACAGAAGGACCCAGGGGTCCTGGTGGACAGCAAGCTGACCATGAACCTGCAGTGGGCCCTCAGGATGGTTCAAAGATAAGGCCAAAGACAAAATGCCTCCTCACCAAGTTCGCCTGGTGACCAACATCCCAGAGGGCTCTGCAACCCTTCAGAAGGGCCTCAGTAGGTTGGAGAGCTGGGCAGAGAAGAACTGTCTGAAATTCAACAAAGGCAAAGGCAGGGTCCTGCACCTGGGGAGAAATAACCCCAGGCACCAGCACAGGTTTGGGCTGACCTACTGGAAAGCAGCCCTATGGAGAAGGAGCTGGGGTCCTGGTGGACAGCAGGCTGTCCATGAGCCATGACGGGCCAGAAGGATAGTTAAGAGACCAAACTTCTTTTGTACAAGAAGAGTATGAAAGAGCTGTTCAGCCCAGAGAGGTGAAGGCTCAGGGGGACGTTACCAATATATTGAAAGAGCAAAACAGAGGGAATCAAGAAGAGGGAGACTGACTCCTCTTGGTGGTGCCCAGTGACAGGGTAAGAAGTAATGGACACACACATATGTAAGAACACACATTTTTGCTCTGGTTGTGGTTGAACATGCAAACAGGCTGCCCACAGAGACTGTGGAGTCTCCAACCTTGCACACTGTGACAGACAAACTGGACAACCTATTGCAGCAGAACCTACATGAGTAAGTGAACTAGACAGTCTCCAGTTGTTCCCGCAGCATCAGCTTTTGTAGCTGTTATGTGGCTTTGTGAGTTTGTGATTCTGTGAGGTGGATCATGGTGTGGAAACTACTTTTTTCCTGATTCCTGCCCTAGAAATTCAAAAACATCAATTCGATAGAGGTAGGTATTACAAAGTGTGATTTTTTATGCCAGTTCAAGTTAAGAGCTTAAGTTAATTTTATATTACCATACAGAAGCCTTGTGTGGAGAGGTTACTGGCCTCATTTAAGTAATTTGTATACCCTACAATATGTTAATAGGAATGAACACACTCCATCCTTTAGAGTGTTTATTGTACAAAGCACCATCTTTCACATTTCATCACTGGAAGATGTTTATCAGATCACAGTATTTAGAAACAAAACATTTTTGAGCTATTCAGTAGCTGCTTCTACAGAGGTGAACATTACAGAATGTGGCCCATGGCAGTCTTTCTCCAAATATTTAACCTGTTCATGTTATAGCTGTGTATAGCAATGATGCTCTTTGACCTCTAGAATAGCCATTTCAGCATTCAAAATCTTTCTGTCAGTGTATAGATTTATTAAAAAAAAATCCCTGAAAATGAAAACAAGATTTCCAGTGATGCCTGAATTTTTTATAAATATGGACCAAAATTGTAGCAAATGCCATTGTCTCTAAATAATTTACTGTTTACTTTAATAGGGGGGAAAAAACTCCCAGGAAATAGTCTCATGCTAGTATAGAATGAGGTCACCTGCATAATTACTAAGAGTTACTTAATAATTACTGCCAAATATGATTGGTTTATATTTGGTCATGTTATAAATGAAAGCCAGATTATTGCAATAACAACAACAATTTATTAGAAATTACCAACAGAGTTTCGGTCATAAAAACAAGCACCACAACTGAAATATCGATGTGCCGAGCTTAGGAAGTCGACTGCCCTNCTCTTTACTTCTTATATTTTTATATTTAGCTTATTTTCCTGTACAACCTTAGGATTTTGTGAGCTTTTAACATCTGTAACTTTAACAGTCTTAAACACTAACCAGAACTATGGTGATTAACTTAAAAATAACAGTGTTCAGAGGCAATCACAATGTCCGAAGTGAGACACACGTACACAAAGAAATATCCACAGACCCCGCACGAGAATGCAACTGGGACCACAGAGGACAAACAGAAAAAGATCAAAAAAGTAAACTTAACACTCAACAATACACCAACCAGACATTGAGTTGTGCTCCTGTATTCCCTGAGAGATTTTTATTAAATTCTCATTATATTTATCCATCTGCACGAATTTTACACTAGGTATTTATAACAGTCACTTACATATATGATCATTCAGAAAAAATAATTCATGACCTTCACCATTTCTATAAACCAAATGTGGGTCTTTGTCTTATCTGTCTCAATTTCACACCATGCTGTGCCATATGATCCCCCACCTTTCATACCCTACTGGTCTCTTGCTGACATCTCTTTTAACCCTGCTTTTTAGTACTTTCAAAGTAGTGAACAGTTTTGGTTCCCATTGCTCACATGCTCCATTTTGTATTATGTTAAAAAAATATTTAGCAGAATGGCCTGCAAAATTCCTAAAATAATGAGATCTAATTTGGATCCTGTGTACATATCTCCACTAATGTAGCCCACTTGTTCTATCTGATTTCAGCAGTTCTTTGTTTGACTAATTTGCTGTTCCCTTTGCAGCCTCCCTCTGTAGCCTGGTCCCTTATCCAAATATCTCATCTGTTACAACTTTCTCCTGATAATCATGCTAGTCAAGTTAAACCAAGCCTGTAATTGTTTCTCAGTCCTCTAGTTTAACTGTTGAAACCCACTCCTGCTCCATAGTCATTTTTGTCAGTCTCCTTAGAAGCTGGAATTTTTATCTGATATGGGTAAAATCTTTTGAGCTCCTGGATTACATACAAATTTGAGAAAACCACAGAAGAGTCACTTTAAACCAAAGAAGAGAGCTAAAAGGAAAGACAGGAACACTTGAAACACAACAAGAGCATAACCAATTATCCATAAGCTTCTTTTGCCTACCTCTACTCATACTAAAAGCTTGCCCAAACCTCGACCTATCAAAAGTATTCTTGTTCGTTTTATTTGTAGAATAGCATTGGATAAATTTTTCTCTTCAGTAAGCTTGTAAAACTCTATAATTCTGATATGGAAGAAACATACAATATAAAAATACTGCATCCTTTTCAAATTACTTCTAACTGTTGTTTTTTATTTTTTCTAAGAGCCTTTAACAACAAGCCTTATGCAAACTGAAATTCAGAAAACATGCTTCTTTGAAGCACACTGTGATTTCCATCTTACAGTACTAGCAGAAGCTCCAGCTAATGCTACTTTTCCATTTATATTCTAAACAGTTCCATTTCCATTCCCTTTGTTCTGATGATCTCTCATTGCTTTCTTTGTTCACACAAAGTAAAAGGATGACAAAATCTTACATTAATTTGAGGAGAAGGACAAAGATTTTTGCACTGTAGGATCATGAAAAGTATTTCAATATGAAAACTTCATAGAAAGTCAAAGGACCCAACTTACGCATGAAACTGGATGCATGAAACTGTAAACTAGCTTACTGATGTTATCTTTTCAAGGCCTACATTTGGGCTTCAGAAGAAGAGCAAAGTCAGTCCCATACATGTTCTGTCTGGTTTAAGGACCTTTCCCACTGTCACTGAAGTTCTTTCAATCATTGGTATAAAGACATATTCTCTACTGAATTCTGCTAAATATTTGCCAGCAAAACAATGCATGACAAGGGAACACAAAAATGTACAGAACTGCACTAAGCTGGCCCATCTAGCTATTTTATATCTTGACTCTTTCAAGTCAAGACTCTTTCATGAGTGACACATGCAAGGTGCTGTAGATGAAACTGCAAAGATTCTTTAATGAAAGATGAGAGCTAATCCCTGTTCCTAAAGTGTCTCTTTCCACTGGTGTCATCTAAGTCTGCAGAGCTGAGGAAGGAGTTGTACCCAGAAGCATGATGTTAAACTTTCCTTCCAGAGTGTGCATTCGGATACATATGAGCACTTTCTGATGAGAATAGAGTTGTTTCAAAACATATCTTGAAGCAAAAGTTCCCATTGATAACCTGTTAAATTAAAAGGGTAGAAGGCTACTCTTCTAAGAGGCGGTATGAGACCCCACTGGGTGTCACTCTGATCCCGTTCTTCTCAGTATTTTAATTATCAGCTTGAATAGTACAACCTGCAAAAGTTGTATCCAGTCCAAGGGTAAGGGGAATGTATATACCAACCATCTGACCTCAGGAGCCAAGATCCCAGCAGAAGAGCTAGTCACTGGCTGTGATGGCAGCAAACACAAAAGTGAATTCCGAAAATAATGAAGGAAGAGTTAAATACACAAATAAATGGGGAAGTATCAGTTAGTCAACAGAAAGGCAGAAAAGGAATCTGAGTTATATTGGAAAAAAAAATGAAGTTTATGTATGTCAGGGAGATGCAGCTTGGTATTGCTGTATATTAAGAATACATTGCTTTATCTGAGAGGCAGGTACTCTCTTCTGGTCTATTTCTAGGTTGTGTTAAATGGAGAAGTCAGTACTTTTCCAGGGGGGTTCCAAAGCCCAGGAAAGATGAAGAAAAACTGAAAAACCTAGAAAGACTCAGAAAATGTGGCACCTCAGAGAAAGTTGTAAAAACCTGAGTTAATATGACTTCAAAGAGAGGTATAGAGTGTTGTCCTGTTTTTGCTAAAGCCTTCTGTGTATAATATGGAGTCGGAATTCTTTCTCACACAGTTTCATGTAAACAATAGCCGATGTTTATTTAACCATCTATTCTGTTTTTCATTCCTTTTGTGATAAGAGAACTTTGATAAGCATCTTTTTTCTCCAGTGGGATTGAGAAGGAAGTGACATGTTCTTCAATCCCTTGTGGAGTTGAGAATTCTATAAGATGTGACATATGTAAATAAAGTTGCTCTTTTCCCTCCTTTCTGCTGAACCTAGCAGGTGTGAGAGCGTCTTTATTGTATTTTCCCTGACACAATAGAGCATGAGTAATTTGCTAATGTCTTCCTAATGCGCCACTTGAGGTTGACTAAACTTGATTCCCTCACTTCACTAGGAAATGTCATTAGCAGTCAAATGCAGTATGGAAAAGATGGCTGGAATGTCGCATTTAGCTGTGGGGGCGTCGGTGGATCGACGCCGTGTTTTTCCATGGGGTCCCTCGTCGGAACACTTAGGCGGCGCTGGTGCACACAATCTCACCCTCGCAGATAGTGGTGAGCAGCCACTCACACACACAGTCTGTGCACGAACTGGAGACGAA
>VYXC01012991.1:3216-36523 GCA_013397175.1 Platysteira castanea | reverse complement strand
TCTCTGTGTGCAATTCCGAGGTGTTTATTGGAACCAACACACTCGAGACAGACTGTGGCACACCAACAGAGACAAAGAACACAGAACAAAAGCCTGTGCATGGTTTTATCCCGGAGGGTCCCAGGGGCAGGCAGAGCATCAGAAGCCAATGGTCTGAGGGCTGGGGGTAGGGGCAAGGTTGAGTGACATAACAGGGGCCAGTGGGAGGGGGGAGAGGACCAGGGGCCAGTGGGGTGTCGGTAAAGGGAGAACTTTCTGGCACAGTGGTGTGGGGAGAGACCACTTCGTAGTAATGTGGGGGGTGTAATGTGGACTTAGCCACCGCAACATTCCCATACCAAAATTAGTGGGATCTTGTATATCCTTCAAAAAGACATAGGTCCCTCTTCTAGGCCAGAGGATTCTGAGATCAGGATCTGCACAGGTGGAGATGGGTCCTCACTTAGAGGACACACACTTCTGGCAGTTCCTTGTAATGATGAGTTTAAAGGCAGCATTTCACCCAAGATATGAAATTTTTGTCTCCCTGCTCAGAAATATTCACCGCTTCCTTACCTGCTGCACATGGAGTCCTGCCATCCTATATTACTCACAAAAGTAAAGTGGAAATAAACTGAGCAACATCGATCCGAGTTACTCAGATTATCTGAGTATTTGAAACAAAAGCATAAACAAAGGAACATCCTGTGCTGCCAAATCAGCAAACTTCATGTAATGATTCTAACTGGAAGACCACTGTACACAGAAGAACTAGTGATCCATGAAATAGGCAGTGTGAGTGGACAAAAGCCTGGGCTGTGCTGTGCTGTGCTCTGCTCTGTGACATACACAGACTGGCCTTCAGACTCTCTTGAGCTGTATCCATTAACTACAGGATAAACATACCTGGCTGACTGTAGCAGAGAAGCCTACAGGCAGATCTCACTTTATATTGGTGATTACACCACTTGCATGCCCTTGTCTCTATCTAATAGTGAAGCAACAAGTTCATGTAGGGACTCCCTGTTCTTGAACGATGAAAGTGTTGAATGGGATTATTTTCCTTGCAAGAAAATACTGTAAGAGGAAAAAAAATGAATAAACTTCCCATAGGTGGATCTGCACAGCATGCCACGTCCATTCTACACTGCCCAACTTGAGATTACCAGCACCTGAAGTAAATTTCTCTATACTTTGATTTCTTTATTAATAGTATTATCTCTAAAAAATACAGTTTTAAGCAGTACTTTACAGAGTCTGAGCATCTTTCATGCAGGATTTAAACAAACCCTCCTGGTGCAAAGTCTTGTCATTCCTTTATCTGTATTTTTCACTCCAAATCCTGAAATGAACTATCATTACTAGGACTCCTCAGAGACATAGGATATGATGCTGTAGGATATGTAATTCTGCTGCCATACATTGTCAGGAAAACACTAGAGTCCATGTTAAAAAGGGTTGGGATGCCAGAAGACTATTTCTTAATCCATTAAACCATAAGAAATCACAAATCTTCACCTTTCTATTCAAAGATTTTTTGCCTTATACTGAAAAAGTAGAAAAATATTTCTGTTTGTAGTGAAAAAATTGTCTGTCTCAGTTATTTTTGCAATGCTGGATTATGTTTGATTGGTTCATTCCAGTAATAAAACTTCTCAAAATTATAATTTATTGAGTATAAGTGACATTTGCATATCATTACAAATCCACTGATATGAGCGCAACATCAGTCATGGAGTGGAGAACTGATTCTGCTGTGCAGATGACTGCTTACTGTTTGCTTCAGGTGTTGCGAGGTTTGGCAAGGAGCAGGAGTCATAACAAGCAACTTTCTTCATGTGCAGGAAAAATAATTTTTAAAAATGTTAAAAATTAAGCTGGAGGCCTTATTGTGGAGGCAGCGATACTTTTGGGTTGTGACTAGAGGAAGGATGGGGCGCTGCTTCCAATTTCAAAGAATGGCGTTACCACACCGTCCACTCACAGGTGAAAATAAATGAATCAGACAAAGACATGGCACCTCCGCAGTTGAAGCCAAAACCACAATAACATAACTATTTGTGGGAAAAGTGAATAGAAATTCTCTGTCTAATTATTGTGTGTGAGACACATAATAATGTATCTGCCTGGAAGACGATTTGAAATAGTCTAATAATTCTCACAGCTGTTTTATCTGTTGTCTCTTCATAAACTGCCACCTCCTCTATGGACCTCATTACCAGAAGCTCTTTTAGTTTCCCTTTCTGACAGAGATTAATGAAACTTCCTAAATTTATTGAGTGAAATTATCAAGTGATAGTTACACATAGAGACACCAATCCATAATTCTCCAGGATCCAAGAGGGTTCTTCACATTTCCTCCAAAGGATTTTGCATCACTCTCTGATCTGCAAGAGAGATGTTGTGGAGTACACTTAAGGATGAAATTAATGCATTGTGCAAATACATTCAAATTTTGTACAACTTCCATGATTATGTTCCTACCAGTCAGCATGCATTTTAATGCATTCTTCCCACATCTGGTGCGTGAATAACAGCAAAATTGCACACTACCAACAGAGCTTATCTGCTTTATTGAGTTGTAGATGCATGAGCAAGAGAGGGATGCAAAATGTTTGTGCTTCATATAACTCAGATTTTCACTTCAGAACTGACTGTTTTTCCTACCTATACTACTTCCACCAAAAGAGTCCAAGAACCTAAGCATCTACAAGGACTCTTACTTCTTTCCTATCATTAAACTTGTGTGCATGTGTGTGGGCACACTGTGGCACAAGCTTGGCTAAAGTGGAATAAAGTCCCAAAATAGCAAACTGTGTGCTGTACTTCAGGTCAACTGAGTAATCACAAGACAACTACTTCTCTTATCAGACAGACCACACGTGAATCTGCATAGGAATTGCAACAGTGTCCACAGTGGGTTTCTGATCCTTACAAATTAATTAATTAACTGTAAACTACAGTGAACCACAGTGTTTACTCCAACTGGCCCAGCATGGAAACAGAGGAAAGGACAGGTACCTTGAAGCATTATCGGTGAAAGAGGAGTTGTGCTATATCCCTGAGCATCTGTGTGAAATGTTACCATTTGTTTTCCTCTGCAAGTATTGCAGTCTGCCCAGCTGTCAAACTAGGATGTCACACTCAGCTCTACAGGGTTTTCATAACCACAGCTGCACTAAAGAAAATGTCTTAGTCACAGAAGGAGACAAGCAGGCTCCATTACTGAGCAAGTGTTAGTAACAGGATCAGCTGTTGAAAGGAACTACAAGTGCTGGAATAATAATTTCCTTACGTATTTGACAAAAGAGATTCTTGCAGAACCACATGAAAGGAGCAAGAACAAGCATCTTATGTTTTGTTGCCCAGAAACGCATCTGCAAGACTGAGCTGAAGGGGTTTTTTTGCACAAACTGAAACTTTCAAAGTGAATTCAAAGTCCTGTATAGAATATGTCATGGAAATCCAAATTAGGCCAGCATGATAGAGGTGACTGGAGAGAGGAAAAGTCTCAGCTTAGAAAGATAGAAGAAAAAGTGTATGCCTTCTCCTTGAGGGCTGAAGAGAGAATACAAAACCAGCCAAAATGGAACACAAAGCATGGGAGGATCCTGGAAGTAGGTGTAAGAGCTGCTCATGTTAGCAGGAGGTGATCATGACAGCAGTCCATTTCAGCCTACTGTTTTACATTTGCTGGTCTTCAAGACACTGTGAATTACTGCTGAATATGGTCTAGGCAGAATTTCATGTTTCTTTGGTACAGAAAACCATTTAATTTGTTAAAATGCAGGTAGCTGTTTCTCTTATTTTGAAGTTCTACAAAAGCTTTGTCAGTCCAAACTGTTCAGAGTTTTTGTGCTTTGATCCCAAGGTCTGAGCTCGCCTTTAGGCTCTAGTCACTGAAGTAGCATTATGAGATGAAAAATCAGTTTCCACTAACAAAGAGCTAACTAACAGTTTTCCTACTGTTATAGGAATAAAGACCTAAATCTCCGTGTTCTAACATTCATAGTTATTTAATTTTGGCATCTAAAATAGTTTGTATGCATAAGGTTTGCTTAAAAACAAATATTTTGAAATTATGTATAATTTCCCTTTTTGACTCTGTGATTTTTTTTTTTTTCTGGTTGGAGTCTTGAGAAGTTGAAAATGTTAGGTTCTCAAGCTTTCTGTGTGCTGGAGATGTCTAAAAGCTTCTTATTTAAATAAAAAAAGGAAATAATCTCGTTACTTCAGAAACTGGTGTTTTAAGACAGGAAATCTGATGAAATGTGAAGTGCTAGTCATTGTGTATTGCTTCAAATTTCTTCAGGAACAGATCTCTAGCCCTAACACCATTCTTGCAAGACTCACTCACCTGTATTGGAGAGTTAATAATCCCAGGGAGAACTATGGGAGCAGGTTACACAGGATTTGCATAATGTATTACCAACATAGCTCAGAAGATGCACTTGACAATTCACTGCACAAAATCTGTCTTATTCCTGCTGAGACAATGCTAAGGAGATTGCAACTACCTGCTATATCTGAGTAATAACACTTAAAACTCAATTCATGCTTTATTCAGAGGATCAGTTTTGTTTGACAGTTTCACACTCTCAGGCATGATTTAATTAATATTAGGAGGTAAGCTAATAGTTGTTTTTTCCTTCCTAGTGACTAACTCCACTTAGATGATGAAAGGCATTACTATAACCTAGTGCTGCATCATCTGGTCTCCTTTTCTGTCAAAATCATCAGGTGTAATAAAGAGTTTTATGGTTACTGTAAAGGCCCTACTATCTAGTGCAAATTGAATTTCCAAGTGTATTTCTAGGCTTTTCTGGTTTCTGGCACACAGCTTAATGTCAATGGATGATCACATCTCAGTGACTGGAAACAAAGAAAACATTTGAAGCAATGATGGTGTATCCCTCATGGTTCTAGCTACACTGCCTCAACATGTCCCATTTCACTGTCAAAAGACCAGACAACAGCTTCAGTTTCATCAGCAGGGTCCAGTGCCCTCCTCCCCAGCCCCCAAATAAAAACAAGTATCAGCATCTCCACCAAGAAAAAAAAAATAGTGAAAAATAATCTGTAATAATCTGTAATCTACAAGCAATTTAGTGTTCTTTCTAAGACTTTATGGTGTGTATGAGATACCACCTGCAGACAGACCTGAGCCATAAAACCTGAATTGCCATATCAGTAACCATTAAACTTGAGTCCGTTATTCTGTTGACATTATGACAGCATGGAGAGGGGAAGTGTCTCTGGTAAGATTCCAAGGAGATGCATAGTCGGAAAGAACCTCTTCCCTGAAGTATCTGCACCTCAGACAGGTGACACAGGATAGGTTTTACTGATGCTGGCGTGAGTTTAGCAGAAGAGGAGACTTCAGGATTTGTGTTGCCTTGATGATATAACAGTGTCTCATATATTATGATATGCCGTAGCCTGAATGATTTTGGTATTATTTCATGGTAAACTCAACTGAACCAAAAAAAAAAAAACCCTCACAAGATACAAAGTAACATTTCAAGCCTCAAAACCAAGAACTATAGCGTCTCTGTCTCCTGAACTTTGTAGCATGGATGACTCAAATACACCTAAAGTTTGATGGAGCAAGAAGAAAAGCTTACTTGACACTCTAGCCTTCACCCACTGCCAGTGGGACAAACACTGGATGCCAGTAAGTCTTGGAAAAGGAGGAAAAACCTGGAGAGTAGCGTGCTTGCAGCCTACTAAACCTTCCTATGCTACTAGCAATAGATGAAGACCAGTAAATTCAAAGCAGGCGTCAGTACATCTCTAAACTAATGAATTGCCTACAGCCATTGAGGTACTGCTTACTTGAAATACATAGAAGAAGTGGGAAAAAATCATTTAATCATAAATGAAATGTAAGCCACACAGAGGGTTAAAGTTTTATGCAATTCATTTTATATGCTGGTGGACACAGAAGAATCTTATCTCCAGTGGGACTTAATCTGCCATTTAATGGCAATGCCTTCTCCAGAAGAGCCTGCGCATACTCTGATCTTTGGTGCTTGGGGTAGCTATGTTGCTTACTGACTTCTTTTGAAACCTCTTCAGAGTGTGAGGAGTTCATCCTAATGAACAGGCCTTTTGCAGCTCCTGACCTGCACAGAAAGGCTGAGCACAGCCCGGATAAGAGCGAGATATGTAGGAACACACAAGAGAAGGATTTTGAGAGAATACAGGCTTCTACTGCTAAGCCTGTTTCTGAGTACACTCCAGCTTGCTGCTGCTGTCATCTTAACATGCACATCAAACTCCAATGACCGGTTAGCTTCACTTAGGCTGCCAGTCAATTTTCAGATCTGAGCTGTAAAGTGACTTAGGCTTTCCTACTTGACAGCAATAAAAAATGATCCTAAGTACACAGGGCTGAGTTTAATAGGGAAGCACAGTTATCCCTAGCTCAGCCACATTCTCATGAAAGCTCTCCTAACCCGATCTCACAACATCCTTCTCTCTCCCTTGAAAGCAGTGTTCTAACTCAGTGGCAACTGATGGAGAAGTCAGCTTTGTCTCCATTGCTGCTGTAGAGTTGTTCTTTGGCTGTGCATGGATCATCCAAGCCTGATAGCTCAGCCTGCTATTGATAGTTATCAAGGGCAAGATAGGTCTCTTGCAGTGGCACAGACATTTCTACCTCACTTGAGGAGTGTAGGTGATTAGACACAGCTTAGAAGATCAGTAGCCTGAGAGACCTTCAAACAAAGAAATTATCAGTCAGCAGAAACAGTCGTGTTCCAGAAGGCAATTCAAATTGCTCCATGGGATGAATCACAGTGATTCCGCTCACTGCCTAGAGGGCTTTTTGTTCTCCACATTTTCTGTCAAAGAAGTCCAGGGAAACCAGGTTCGGAGGCTTTGTTGGTATCAGGAGCTATCACACTGGCAACTTTCCTCTTACCTGTAAGCCAGATGTCAGCATAGAGAGAGCAAACGGGACAGGGAGCCCGGCAGGCGTTCCAGGAGCTTCTTTATGATTTTATTCAGCCATCAGTCTCATATACAGGGATGAGACACAAGAGACAGTACAAACCTCATGCTTGCAGCAGGCAACCAAAGATTTCCCTGTTACAAAGCATTCTTAAAAGTTTTTAGCCAATGGCATGCTTCTAAAGTTTACAGACAACTGTCCTAACCAATCCTTAAAAGCACATGTACATCTGCTGCAAACAATGCCCGGTTTTACGCCTTATATAATAATGCACGATATTCCATTATTAAGCTTGAAACTTATCTATCTTGCTAAGCATATTTTCTGCAGCCTCAGGACCTGTTTGAGCCAAGCCTAGAAACTCTAACCATTTTTTAAATGTCCTTGCCTACTATATAACTGTATCTTCTTCTATCTTCAGGCTTTTCGCAGTCACAGCTCAAAATAAATTCTCTTGCTTCGTCTCTAAAACCTGCTTTTTTCTCACACCTAAGAGCCTTTCCACCTTTTGTGTTTCCCACAATTCCCCCTCTCGGTTCAACCAAAAAGAAACCCTCTTAACTTTGTTGCTTATTGACTACCTTGTGTTTCATAGCTCCTCTACATAAAGGCACTTCTTCTGCTTGCTCTAAGCTGTGCAAGGAGAAATAACCATTGTCAGTTTATCTGCTTGCGCGTCTCCTTCTGCCAGGAATCTGGGAAGTGAGGAATGAGACCTAAATATGAGCAACAAAATATTGGTTAGTTCTGTGTTAGAAAATCTTATGAAGACCCGAAAGCCAATGATATAGGGAACATTATCAACATCCTTTAATACTGATCCTTCTATTCTTTTAACTACATTAGCAACATAAGCGGAATCTGTAATTAAATTGAAAGGTTCTAGAAGGATCTGAAAAGCCCTAACCACAGCAGCCAATTCGACAGTCTGAGGAGATCCCTCCACTGTTTGAATGTCTGATTCTCATGTTTTAGTTGTTTGATTTAACCATGCTATCACTGATTTATGTGTTTTCCCTCACCCATCAGTGAAGAGAATTATAGCACTCAATGGCTCTTTACTTAGCATGGGTTTTTCTCTAAAACTCAATTTTGCTTGCAACAATTTGTGGCCTGGATAATGAGTAGAACAAACACCTGGAAACTTTAGCAATTCATTTTGTAAATCATCTGAATTTTGTAATGCCCAATCAAGGTAATCTTTTTCCAGGGGTAAATTGATAACTGCAAATTCTTGGCCTGCTAAGGTTAACAATCTTGCTCTGACTCTAATTACAATTTGTGCTGTCATCTCCAGAGTCGTAGAAATCATCTTTGGGGATCTGTCAGGAAGAAAAACCCATTCCATTGTTAACAAAGGATCCCTTTCAGAAGGGTCCCATTGAAAAATGAGACCATAAAGTTGCAATTTTCCCCCCAAAACTGCAAGGAAAAAGGGTTTTTCTGGAACACAACGATGAGCTTGTCTCCTCTGGAAAGTTTCTGTGACCTTTTCAAGGGCTGCTTGAGCTTCAGGTGTTAGACTTCTCGGAGATTTGATGTCACAGTCTGCTCATAGTAAGGTGAAGAGTGGGGCAAGTTTGGCGTTGGTAATTCCCAGGATAGGTCTGACCCAGTTAACTTCTCCCAAAAGCTGTTGCAGATCTTTTAAGGTGTTGACACTGGTCTGGAGTTGTAATTTCTCTGGCGTGATTGTTTGTTTGCTCATCCTCCATCCTAGGTATTTCCAGGGTGGGATTTCTTGAATTTTTGATGTGGGTATTTCCAGTCTGACATTTTGAACTTTGCCAACAACACTATCACGAGTTNCCTGGATAATGAGTAGAACAAACACCTGGAAACTTTAGCAATTCATTTTGTAAATCATCTGAATTTTGTAATGCCCAATCAAGGTAATCTTTTTTCAGAAGTAAATAGATAACTGCAAATTCTTGGCCTGCTAAGGTTAACAATCTTGCTCTGACTCTAATTACAATTTGTGCTGTCATCTCCAGAGTCGTAGAAATCATCTTTGGGGATCTGTCAGGAAGAAAAACCCATTCCATTGTTAACAAAGGATCCCTTTCAGAAGGGTCCCATTGAAAAATGAGACCATAAAGTTGCAATTTTCCCCCCAAAACTGCAAGGAAAAAGGGTTTTTCTGGAACACAACGATGAGCTTGTCTCCTCTGGAAAGTTTCTGTGACCTTTTCAAGGGCTGCTTGAGCTTCAGGTGTTAGACTTCTCGGAGATTTGATGTCACAGTCTGCTCATAGTAAGTTGAAGAGTGGGGCAAGTTTGTCGTTGGTAATTCCCAGGATAGGTCTGACCCAGTTAACTTCTCCCAAAAGCTGTTGCAGATCTTTTAAGGTGTTGACACTGGTCTGGAGTTGTAATTTCTCTGGCGTGATTGTTTGTTTGCTCATCCTCCATCCTAGGTATTTCCAGGGTGGGATTTCTTGAATTTTTGATGTGGGTATTTCCAGTCTGACATTTTGAACTTTGCCAACAACACTATCACGAGTTTGTTCCATCTCTGCCCTTGTCGGTGCTTTCCTCTTACCTGTAAGGCCAGATCTGCTGTCAAAGGAGAAAATTGTATCGCTTGATATGATTTATTCTTGACAAATCCATACCAGTTGCTTTCTATCCTTGCATGGTGCTTTTGAGTGCTTCTAGATGTAATAATCAATAATGTGCCTAAGAATCCTCCCCCAGGTTCAAGTTGTCCCTATGGTCCCGTTTTCCCTTTTTAGAAAGAAGTAAGATGCCTGAACTTTCTGGACTCCTGGGAAATGCTTCAGCCTTTGTGACTCATTAAATATTGTATTTTGGCCTCCTGTGTCCCTAGTAATAAAACCGGGTAGTAAAGAATTGGATGTCAAGAGCTGCTTAAGGGATCTTGCCACTCTGACTGCCCTCTCCCCCAGTTCAACTGGCTAATTTTTAGTTCTCTGTGATTAAGAAAAAATAATTGCAGAGCCATCAGATGGGGACATCACTGACAGTAGTGATGTGAATGAATCCCTTTGAGGTTATTCAGGTAGCCGGGGGCTTTGTCCCAGCTGTCCTGCAGGCGCCTCTTTCTGATGCAGCTCAGTAAGTAGGTACCTGTCACTCAACAGCTTGTGCTGTAAATCAGTTCCACAAGATTCACTGCATAATTGAATGTGCAGATTGATTCCAAGCCCTGGGATAAACTGAATGAAAAAGAACACCTGTGCCTTAAAATACTGAAGCAGCACATGTTTAACAGGTATTTCTGTGATTTCTTTTTCTTTTCAAGCTGTGACAGAATTTCCTTCTCTGTTCTGTTAATGCAACAGACTTCAAAGAACCTTAAGCCTTTCAGAGAGTCTGTTTTTGTATTCAGCCTTTGATTTCTCTTCTGTAGATTACGAGGACTGAAAGTCCATATATGTCAGGACAGTGACTTCTGCAACATGGCATGATTTATTCATTATCCAAGCATGATGTTTAAGATCATGTCTAAATCAGTGCAACAGGACAAACCACAAAACAAAAACATTATATGTGTTTTAATCATACTTACATAATATATACAAGATATCTAATGCATGGATAATATAATGCATGGATAATATAATATATCTGTACCTATATCTATGTATGTTTTATTGTCTGTTAAAACCTGTACCTAACTTCAATGCTCTGCAAAAAGAGTCAGATAGCCTTCCTCTTTGATGTGGATCTGCACAGGGGATCTAACAAGTTGTCACACCCTCAACATAGATAAAGTTCAAAATATTGTGGGCAATTTTCCCATGGATAATCAGACTTCATTTAAGGCAATAAATTACATACATGAGATATAGATGCTGCCACATCTTTTAACAAGTTGTTGAAATGTTCAGGTAGCCCGCGCCTTGAAAATAGGAACCTCATCTGTAATCTCAATGTGGTCTAGCTGTATTTTCCAGGCACTGGTTTCTTCTGGCAGAAGCCTTGGTCATACAGACCTGTGGGTCTCATGGATTCTTATCAAGTTCCTGGTTCCTGACCTTTTCACTGTTTTAACTGAGAGGAAGAAATAGGTTTCTTCAGACTTGACTGAACTTTTTCTGTCCTCCCTTTTTCTCCTAGGTTTTACCATTCCCAGCAGCTTGTTAGAGTAGTGGGACTGCAGTCTTAACCATAGCCTGGAAGCCTGTGCTGGATGCCTCCCCTGACAGAAATTATAGTCTTCCTCCAAAGCATACTCATGTCCCCTCTGACTGAGGAGAAGATGAACTTGGAGTGATAATCTCTATCTTATTAATTTGGTTTTGGTTTTTTTTCACATTCACAAGAAAAACGTGTTTATTTTCCTTTTATTATATCAAATTTCCATGAAAGTTTCTATACAACGAATATTTAAAAAAAAAGTTTATATTTTAGCTCCATCTGCAAAATTTGATTTCTCCCACTCACAAGAAAATCCTCATCCGTAAAAAAATGGTAAAATCTTGATGTGATGTGTGTGTCATGTCTCAATGACACAATATAGTACATTATATTCAGTGGTCTCAGTATTATTTCAAACTTCATCACCACAGAACAACATTCTCTCTTTTGTAAGCCAAGAACCAAAAGTATGTTGCCAAAAGTTTGAAATCAAAAAACAGTCTCAGAATATATGCAAATGACAAAATGTATTCTGAAATTCTCATCATAGTACATAACAAATGCTTACTTGTGCTTTTTGACAATATACCAAGACAGGGAGAGATATTCGCTTACATACAAGTCCAGCTCCAAGAAGCAGAGGATGGATGGATGGATGGATGGATGGATAGCTGTATGAAGGAATTATTTCATGAACTACTGACTAATAGAATGGGAAGATGGAGGAGGTACCATGAGAATTGCCTTCAAACTTTCAGAAAGAGGCAAAGTAACTTTTTTTTTTTTTTTTTTTTTTTAAATCTATGCATCTAAATCTGGATACAAGTGTTTTATTCATATTATGTCAAGGCTGGGATCAGGACATTCCCAGAATTACAGTGAAAATAAAAACTTGCATCACTGAACATTAAGAATTGTGTTCTCTATGCCCTCTCAATCTCACAAAAAAAAAGATGTAAACTTTAAAGCTGTCATTCATAAAACACTTCTGGTTGTCATGGAAATATAACCGCTGAAGTTTTGAAACATGGGTCAAAGGCCATTCTGCAAAATTCAGCCTTCTCCAGGAAAATACAGGACGGAGGAATCTGATCTAAGGGTACTAGGACAATAAAGCATGAAATATGAACTTATTCTGATATTTGCAGAGAGATTAATGTTGAGTATAACTATAAGTACAAACAGAAGACAATCTTGTCTCAAGCATCATTAGGGAAATAATGTTACTCGTACTTTTCATTGTTTAATCAAATACAAAGGCTCAAAAGTACTCAGTATCTTGAATTAAAAAATTATTCTTCCTGGAATAAATAAAGTCTACATGGATTTTTATTTTCCTTTCTTAGCCCCCAGTACAAAGAAAAGATAGGCCAATGTTCTCCAAATTTTTTGGTTGTACAACCCTATCAAAAACCAGGTTTTGAGCACAAAACCTCAATATTTGTGTATAAGGTTGTTTATTTAGTAGTTATATAAATGTATTACTGTAATAAAATGCTAGGCACATTATAAAACATGGACCAAAATAGATATTGAAAAAAACCACAGTATTTTAATTTTTGTTTAATTTTATTTTATTTATAAATGATACAGAAAATGTTT
Source organism: Platysteira castanea (assembly GCA_013397175.1). Classification (NCBI taxonomy): domain Eukaryota; kingdom Metazoa; phylum Chordata; class Aves; order Passeriformes; genus Platysteira; species Platysteira castanea. Next base: position 23,883 of record VYXC01012991.1, on the reverse strand, counting down.
CCTTCATGCAAACCAGTGGATTGTTTTTTGCAACCATTGCGGGGCGTCTCACACCCAGTGTTTCTTCTCTTTAGAAACCATGTCCCTACAGGATGTCATTGTAGACAGAGATGAGGAAAAGTGACAGAAGTGCAGAAAGGTGAGTCGCAAATACCTGTGAAGAGGACAGATCTTGAATTTAGGCCATGAAAATGGAAACATTTGTCAGGATTTCAGGTAAAAGCAGCACTGGCCTTCAAATTCAAATCTGCAAATTCATCAAGTGCCTTTAAAATGTGAAATTTGCCTGGTCTTTCCTTTCGCCATGCTTGCTGCTTTGTATGGTGTACTAAAGTGCACGTTAAGGTTTGCTTTCAAATATTCTCATCAGCCAAGGAAGCTGCATTAAAGTTTTTTTTTGAAGAGAAAATCCCAGTGTCCTGCTTGCCTGTTCCTAGGTCAGATGTTGGAGCTTTAAGAAAGGCTCCCCTCTTAACCTATTCAATAACGTCCTAGGACCCAAAAACAGTTGGCTGTACCCTTTAAAGTGTTGCCTTCCCTTTCCATCTCACTCGTAAATGGGGTACTTGGACTTAACAGTTTATAAGGCAGGACATCCAGCTCCTGAAGCAGATAGGAAGCAAAGTAACAGTGCATGAGCCTGCAGGATTCCTTCTCTTGCCATATGTTCTAATTATCCTTGGTGCCATATACAGACAGGAAAAAATTGGCTCCCTGAACAATACCTGAAAAGCCATTGCTTTTCAGCAATACAGATGGATCATATTGAAAATGTGCAAACTTTTTATGGTATCATTCAAAGAAATACTAAACTCGAAGCTAAATAGGCAGTTCTCCCATGAGCACAAAAATTTTCATGAATCCAATAATGAAATAGAAAGGTTAGCATCTGCCTGCCTATGTTTACTTTGAAGTCAGAGAGGTAACTGCATAATGTCTGTGATAGGCAGAAAAGCAGCATGAACTTCACACAGTAAATCCATCTGATAACCTCCTAAAGGCCTGCTAACATTATAGCCAGTGCTGCAGTTTCTGCTGCCTCAGTTTCTCTGCCTTGGTACTCATGCTTCCTAGATGGATGTTAACTTGGGTACAAGTCATCTTGGAAGCAACATGTGCTCTGGTTGTTGGCACCACCCTAAGACAGGATCCTGGTCGTACCTAGGCAAAATGCTTCCCTCTTTCTCTGCAAAGCTGCTGGGCCCTGAGCAGTGAACAGTAGAGAGGTGACACCACATTTGCACGTTTCAAAGCTCAGTCAGCATGAACCTACAGCATAGGTAGTACTTTCGTATTTCTTTGGTTGCTATTAAGTGACTGTTAAGACAGTGGAAATGTCTGTGCCAAAGGAGAAAAAATTAGGCTAGTTTCCAGTCCTTTAATGTTCTTTTACTCCTCACAAAGGTAACGATGAAATAATTTTGCTTCTTCACTCTTAAATCCTCCTTAAGGACCAGAATCAATTCCCAATCCCAGCTCCCATCTTCATTCTCTTTTAGCCAACTCCAGAAATGTATTAATATTAAATGCAAAGGTAATTGAAGGCAAGTGGAAATGAGGTTGATTGAGTAATCCAAGAAAATACTGATAGGTCCTCGGCTGTAGGACCTAAAGGAAACTTAATGAACAAAAACAATCTTTATTGTTAGTATTTCCCAAGAGGATCATTTCTTGGTGAATACTACCATGCCTCTGTATGAAATATTCAACAAAATATCTGCTTCCACATTCTTGGGAAAATTAATCTTGAGTCACTCTTGAGATTGGAAATGCTACAGCACTGAAAGCTAGAGCAAACTAGGCTTTGTGTCCTGGAGGGTTACTTCTCATTGATTGCCATGGACTTATTTATGTTCAGGTTCTTCAGCTGATCCCAAAGCTGAACTTCATTCCCCCAGTTCCTGCCTTGAGGTTCAGGGCCTTTAGAAATGTTGGAAGACAGTTTAACATTTAAAACTGAAGCACAAATAATTGCTGAGAAACTCAGCCTCTTCACACTGATTGCCACTAGTTCTCCTGTCTTATTTATGGAGGGGGCACATTTTCCTCAATTTTCCTTCTCTATTCAACATACCTGTAGAAGCCCCTATTATTCTTTGAATGCCTTAACAGCTGTATCTCCAACTGTGCCCTAGCTTTCTTATTCCCTTCTTCATACATCTAGATAGTGTCTATATTCTTCCCAAGATGGAGATCTGTTCTTTGCATTTCTGTCTTTAGTTAGACTAGGGGGCCAAACTGAGCCATGCTGGCCTCCTGCTTTCCTTTCCTGGTTACCTACAGGGAAACAAGGCCTTTTGCACTCTGAGAAGAATGTCCCTAAGGAGCTGACAGCAATTTTTACCTCCTTTATCTCTGAGGGCAATTTCCCAAGGCTCTCAATGCACTAGTTCCTCAAGCAACTTTTGCTTTCCTAGAGATAAGAATTAATTAAGAGATAATCTGTCCCATATCCCTCAAGAGGATAAATTCAATCAAAGAATGACCACTACAGGTCTGGTAATGCTTCTCCTCTGGTTGGGCTGTCTATCACGTGGACTAATAAATTATCCTCAACACATTCCAGGCACTCTTGGCCTGCTTACAGCTTGCTGTGTACTTCTCCCAGCAAATTCAGAGTGGTTGATGCGTTCATCAGGATCAGAGCCTGGAGTGTGAATCTTCCTGTAGCTGAAGTAAAAGCACTTCATTAATATCCTCCCCTAGATCTGGTGGCCTGTAGTAAACATCAACCATGAGTTTTCCCTTGTTGACTGGACCCTAATTTTTACCCATAAATTTTTACCCATTTTACGTGTTCACTGTTGGTTTTCCACAGCAGCTCTGTGTAGTTCATAGATTTTTTACACAGAGGGTAACATCCTCCCCACTGCCACCCGCTCCTCCTTCCTTGCCTGTCCCCTCTGAACAGTTTAGGGCCACTGGTGCAGTGCTCCTGCCATGCAATTTGTCCCTCCACGTTTCAGTGACAGTGATTAGAGCACAGGGTTCCAGCTGCACAGTGACTTCCAGATGTTGCTGTTTGCTACCCATGCTGTGGGCATCGCTACACGGGCACTTCGCCTGGGTTACAGGTTGTTTTACCTCTTCAGGTTAATACTCCCCAGTGCCTTTGAGGCATTCCACAGGTTTCTGTGTTGGTTTCTAATACGTGAGCAACCCCTGGTTTTTGTCTATTGCTCAAAACTTCACCCCACTAAATCTAATTTAATGCTCTCCATGTAAGTCTGGACAGCTTGCTGGTGAACAACGTTCTGCCCCACTTCGTCAGGTGAATCTCACAAGCTCACAACAGACTCAGCTTCCAAAGGCAGGTCCACAATCATAAAAGCCAAAACCTTGAGTATGGAATCAGCCATGCAGCCAGGCATTCACCTTTCAATTTGACTCCTCTTTCCTGAACTCCTACATCTGACTGGGAGAACAGAGGAGAACATAACCTGTGCTCCAGGTGATTTGGTATTGCTGAGGGATATGCAGTCTTTTCTGAGTGTTCAAAGTTGCCTTACCACAGACCCTACATAGAATGGTATTGGAGCAGATGGTAATTCGTAAGGTTCACTAGGCTCAGCAGCCTCTCAGTGACACTGTGAATGCAATCTGTTTGATAGGCAGCAAACTTCTCTAGAGGAAAAGTCTGGATGGGAAATAGGTGCTATGGTGCCTCACAGCAAGGAATTTCCAATTACATCTTTTTCTGAAGCTTCTGTTTCTCTCATAAGTGATGGAATTGAATGGTTGGGGTTTCCTGGATCCTGTCCATTGTTACTGTGACCTTCATTCTCCATGCCCACCACACAGTATCTGTTGTGCAGAGACACTTCAGGGGAAGGTACTCCATGCAGAGAAAATGGTGCTATCTCCTTTATCTCGTGAGTTACTAGTGTCAGAAAGCTTGAGGTTAGATTCCTTTGTACAGCCTTCAGGCGAGGCTGTTGGTCAGTCTGGGACAGCACACAATACCACTTATTGACCTCCCCTCACATTCCCAGGTACTGCACTGCCTGTTGAACTCTTCCTGTAACAGAGCTAATTGTCTGAAGATTTCTTCCAGCTGGGTCCATTTGCAGCTATGACATCCACTGCTAAGGATGGATGCTAGCGAGATTTCCAGGTAATGGAGCAACAACAGCTATTCTGGACAGGTATTTCAGGTTTTGGCAGATCTCTTTGAGTGGAGACATCAGCACAGGTGTAATGTTTCTGCTTGGGTTTCAGCTGCAGAAAGTGAGCACCATTTTCTTTCTATGGGCAGTCCTGTTACAGATTACAGGGCAAGAAAAAAAAAGCAAACAACACCCACTTTGAAAAGAAAATTCTTTTGAAGATCTTTTGGAAAACTTTATCCTTCTAATTAAAATTTCTTGGAGACCTCAAGTTTCTGTGTAGGCTTGAACAGCCACTAAGAAGAAGTCTGAGAAGTCTAAATATTCACAGTAATGTATTTTTAAAACCTTCCTAAGGGAAAGTGGGAAAAAAAATTACAGCAAACTCTGGAACTCCAGTTTTAATTTTCTGAAGTTCTTTTCCTGTGGAAATGTTGCTTTACGGACCAAGTACAACAAAATGCAGAAACATTATCAAGATATTGGGACTAAAGCCAAGAAATAAAAATAGGAATTACCCCATTCTGAGCCTCAGGAAAGGGTTAAAATACTGTTGAAGTCACTGTTGGCATCTCTTCTTTGCACCACTCAGTATCTAGTGTAACGCAACTGAAGTTTGATTACTCAGTACCTTTCCAGTATTTGCTTTCCATTTTCTCTTTCCCCAAACAACATGTGCTTTGTGACATTTTGCAATGAAAGCAGTTTGCAGTAGTTTCACGTATAATGTGACAACTGGCATCTTCTGCCAACTGTCAACTTTTCATGGAAATATGAAGCAGAGCAGGAAAGATTCAGCACCTATTGGTGCACTATGGCGTGCTTCTGTCAGATACTCAGTAATGCAAGGTTAGCAACATAGAGAAACTTGGCTGAGGTCAGAGGCAGCAGAAGTGGGTTTTTTGTAAAAAAATTAAATTAAGGAGTTAGCACATATTTGAAAGATAGTGACATTATACTATGGGAAAATACGGAATGTAAAAGCTGTCTCTCCAACAGTCTTAAAGTGATTAAGTTCCTTGTGTTTTGTTCTTTGGTTAAGAGGAAAACAGAAAGCAGTGCTTGTTACCACAGCATAACCAGAGACTCACAGCTGTCCTGGTGCACAAACAGAAATTAACACAGGAAGTGACAGTTCTGTACATGATGAATCAACTCACCTTAGTTCTTCCATCACCCTCGGGACAGTTAGCCCTTGTGGCAAAACAAAACCACTTAGTATCTTACCTCTTTTTAAGAAAACTCATGCACAGAGTGCTTACTCCAAGATAAAAATAAAGTGCCATTTTCATAAGGCATGAAGTCCCATCCCTGGGCCTTCAATCACTTCAGAATGGTCTCAGTGCCTTATGACTAATGTCAGGCTTGTCGGGAACTAATCTGTTTCCCATCCCTCTGTTTCTCTATCTCTGTGTCGTTCCCATTTGAGCAGAAGACTTTTTTGTCACAAATCTGAAATCTTTCAGAGACAGATGTCATGAAGAGAATGAACAAGAGGAAGCAGTGTCCAGAAAGGACGAGTAAAAGATGGCTATATCTATGTGTTATGCATGAGATTTACTGGTGACATTAGCGTTTGACTAATGGTCCAGATTTAGAGAAGAACTAGGGAAAACTGGATATTTTCCAGGTATATTGATGAAAAGATCATGATATCTGGGATCATGATAAAAAAAGATGACTGGGCTAAGGGTACAGATATGGGAAAATCATTGAATGTCACTGACCGTGAACACAGCAAGATTTTCAACATGGTTCTTACAGCATCCTTTTATCCAAGAAGGAACTTAAAGATTTAGTCAGGCAGATAATTGCCTGGATGAAATATTGAGAGGATCACTGGGTTCAAAACAAGGTGGCTGATGTATACTCCACTTGGGCAGAATGACAGGTGGCTTTCTCAGGGATTTTTCCTGGGCCCTATCTGATATTGGTGTTGTTACCTATGACCTATAGGCGTAGACAATGCATCTCATCACAACTGAGGATGACCTCAAATTGGAGTTGTAGCTCATACAGTTGAGGGCAGACCCGTCATTCACAGAGACATAAATAAGCCAGAGAAATGGGCTTGCAGGAACATAATGAAATACAGTGAAGAGAAATGAGGAGTTCTGTACCTGTGATAAAAGCTTGTTCAGCCTGGAGAAAAAGACAGCTTTGGAAGTACCTCACAATTGTCTTACAGTACCTACAAGATCATAAAGAGGGCATAGTAAGACTCTTCACAGCAGTGAGTGGAAGAGACTGTTGTCAAAAATTAAGTCAGTGGAGGTTCAGGTGGATATAAGGAAAAGAAATGGAAAGTTTTCATAGAGAAAATGTCCAATCTTCATTCTCAGAGGTTTACGAGACTTTTTGGATAAAGCCCTTGCAATCTGGTTTGAATTCAATATTAGTCCTGCTTTGAGGATGAAATTGAATTATATACCTATGAATCAAATGTAGGATTCTGTGAATCTTGGAAGGAATGAGAAATTAATAATATCTATTTTATGGCTTCCTGATTTCCCAGACTCTGAGGAGCCTCACCAGCCTGTCCAGCCTTACACAAACTTTGCCATTCTGACAAGGATCAGGGCTAAACCTCCCCCTCCTGAGAAGCCACCAGAGTGGAAGCTGTGCGGTGAAAAGTAATAGCACAGTTTTGCATAAAGAGGTAACACTTTCAAAGGCCACTTGCAAAGAATGTTCTTGAAACCAGCCATATTCACCCACAGCAGATCCAGGCTGCCAAGCCTACCAAAGTTTGTTGGCCATGCGCTGTGGCAAAGGACAATTGCAAACTCCACAGATATCTGACTCAGTTGTAAGCCACATGCCTCATCCTTTATGTGCAGAAAAGCAGAGGTTCTCTCCTCATTGCATCAAATACCTTAAGCAATAAACAGGCTTTTTCATCCTGGGTTTGCTTAAAAGGGGAGGGACATATGAATTTCACCATGTCCTCCAATTTAAAAAAAAAAAAAAAAAAGGAGAATTCTGGTGTCATTACTTTTCTTATAGCTACATCAGTCCTCTACAATGGAATGATTCTACACCACATAAAGTATCCATTGCCTCAACATATGACATTTGCATGTATCTTTCTCAGAAGGGTGTTGTATGGAAATTATACTGAAATATTAGAGCTGGAAAAGTAATTTTCATTTAGGGCTGAGTCCCAACTGCCATTTTGCAATGGAATGTGTATGACAACGCAAAGTGTGGGAGGCAAGAAATGTTTAACAAGCAGGCCAGTTGATCAGGACACCAGGAACTTGATTTAAACACCTTGGATTTAATTCAAAGAAGGTCTTCCATCTCAGAGTGAATACTTGTGTTTCACCATAAGGTGAAGAATTAGTAACAATCACACTTTATCCAGGCAAAGAAAATTTATTGCTGCAGTAAGATTGTAAGGTTTTGTGAATGATGCAGCAAATGATTATATTTGCTGTCTTTAGTCATACACATTGTGCTGCAGTTGTTCTGAAGTTTGCTGTGAAGAAACTGAAGCCAGAAACATGTCAAGCATGCAAAAGATTTAGGGTTGATGGGATGGAAGTCATGGAGCAAAATAAGAAATGAAAAACAGAGCTTTGCCATCTCACTCCTTATGTGTAACTATTGACATTTGAAAATTCAGTCACAAGAGAGAATCTCTATAACTTCCTCTGTAATTACATGTAATTAGGAGTTTATATTGTGCCCTGAATGCAAACACCTCAACATGATCAGTGAAAGTCAAAATCATCCCCATCTGAGACAATGAATTTTATATCTTAGAACTGAAAGAAAATCAGAAAACATTGCAGACTTACAAATTTTTCCTCAAGTCAGCTACTTATCGTATTAATGGCTACGCTTAATCCTCAGTTACCTCCATTATTTATGTTAAATCTGCTAATGATACTCTAATGAGTTGTGTACAACTCAAAACGGGAACTCATTTTTCAAGGGAAATGAAAAACCAAGAAATTCCATGTTTCATTTCTTAAGGAGCTATAAAAACCTTTCTATGTTCTAATGAAATTAAAGTGAAAAAATAAGAGTACAGATGGGAAACAGATAGAATCAAATCAGAGAAAAGACCAGGGCTTCATGAGGGAAAATCACCATAGTACACCATGTAGTCAAAAACTTGTGGAAACATGATGGGAACAATGGATAAACTGAAACCTGCCTTCATATTTACCTGCACTGCATCTGAGCTGTACCATTCCAAATCCCTTTCACAGATTCACATGGCAGATGGGTGAAAAGCAAGGTTATTTTAAGCCCACAAGCTCTATTTTACTCTGAGTAAGCAAAGCCACACAGTGTGCAGTATGACACATGTAAGAAGTACCATTCTGAGCATAATCTCTGAAGAAGAGATTATGAAGATAATAAAGATAATAAAGACAAGTTTGGGGGTGTTTTTAGCATGCTTTCTTCAAGTCACAACAAGACCTATATGCTCCTCTATTTGGCCTCCTAAAAAAAAATTCTTAAAAAAGTTTCCTAAAAACTGAATAAAATGAAATGTTGTTGGAGCCTTCATTTCTATCAGCAATGAACAATAAGTATTAAAATTATTAAATGGAGTAAATTACCCATGCAGATTTATAGCAAATTCACTAGCAACATACTCTTAGTTTCTCTGAGGTAGACAATAAAAGTTGAGATTCAACAGAGCAAATGCTAGTGTCTACCTCTTTATTCCCTATTGTGTCTCTGCAGAGGGTGAATGATTAATTCACTGAAATTTTTTGGTTTGTTTGACTTTCCCTGACTGATTTTTACTGTGGAGGGAATGGAGAGAGTGAGTCCACTCTCTACGGGAATCTGAAGTGATTTCTCTTCCATACTATGTAGAAATATCTCCCACTGAGTTAGACATTTTTAAAATACAGACTTTTGACCCCCATTTCATACAGTATTTTGTTAAAAGCTACACTTGCATGAAAAGGCTTTCAATCTTATCAGAACCTTATGTATTTGTTCTTACAGTGATTGGGGGGGAAAGTGCAAGAAAAAATGATTTTCAGCCAGGGACTCTTCTCCTGCATTATGGAAATATTTTTATTTTTAAATAATGGAACCATTCTTAATAGAGACATTTGGAAAGACCAAGGGAGTGCCCTGTACCTAGCTTATTCTTTTTATACCACAAACTGATACTTGCTACTAGCCATAGTTTTGCTCCTTCCCTGTAGGTTCCAGTCAGATGTCACTGTTCCTTGCCGACAGAGGAGCTTTGAAACAGATAGAAGGCAGATGATGGAGGGAATGCAGCATGTGAAGAAGGGCTACGCTCTCACAAATGTGCCACAAATGTAAAAGCTGTGTTCTGTGTAGCCAGAATCAACCTCTATATTCAGTGGCCATTCTGGAAGCCTTTCTAGCTATGATCTCATCTGAGGCAAAGGCAAAACTGGTATTTGGTGATAGACAGGCTTTTGATGCCCTTTTTAAGATGCTTGCATGAGTGGCCTTGTTTTCTAAAAGTCCCAGACCTAAAGAGTTTTGTGACCAAACACATCCTTATTCTCACTGACTACTGTACAATCCAGTACTAGGCCTCCTGTTCCAAAAAGCTGGCTTCCAAAAATTGTCCACATGTCAATAGAAACAGCACAAGGTTCCTTTGATTTCTCTATTCTTTTAAGCTTATATCAGGCAGTACAAAAAAAAGGAGATGAAGTTTTATCTAATCTCTGCAGCTCATAGGAACTGAAAAATATTTTAATTCAGTAAGAAGCATGTCATAGGCCTGAAGGAATTAAACTGGTAAAAGGTTCAAGTGTCTGAGGAAAAGTATCCCAGTCACTGCTTTTTAAAATTTGGTCACTGCTCAGGTACAGATGTAGAAAATTAGGCACCTCAGTTTGGATATAATAGGGAGCCACGCTGAGGGGAGCTGCATGCATGCTCTGACAGGCACCTGTTCCACTCTTTTGTCCCAAAGGAAAAAACTCATTCTGACACAAACTAGGACACACTTTTCTTACGTGGTGTGCAAACAGGTCTATCTCCCATGAAAGTAAGGTACCTGAACGACGAATGATACTTTCCTCAAAGTGTTTGGCTTTTTTTTTTGCTTTGTAAAAATTTTGGTCTAATAAAAAGGCAAAAAGTATTTCAGCTTGTACATGGATTGAAAGAATGTAAGTGTTGGGGGAGGGTCAGAGGCAGACTAAAAAATGATGAGAGGGATCATGAGGAAATACTTAGAGGGATCTTATACAAAAGATGGAAGCAGACTCTTTAACAAAGTCTGTAGCAATAGGACAAGAGGTTTTAAACTAAAGGAGGGTAGATTCCAACTAAACACAAGGAAGAAATTTTGTACTATGAGGGTGGTGAGGCATGGGAACAGAGAGGTGCTGGACACTCCACCCCTGGAAATATTCAAATGTCTGTTTGCTGCAGAGAAGTTGTATTAGATGACCTTTAAAGGCCCCTTCCAACTGATTCTATGATTAGAATATTCTATGCAAACACAATTTTAATGTTTGTTACCATGAAAATTACATTATGAACAGAAGGTATATTTCCAAGTGACTTTTTTTACCAGAAATAAAACTTACCACTAACAAGAGTGGGGTTTTTTGGGGGTAGAAAGGAATTAAATAAATAAAACCATATAGAAATAAATGGAAGAAAGTTCCATCTAGAAAAAGTTATGGTAATGAACTCCCTAAAAGTGTGTAATTAAAAGAATACCTCATAAAAGCTATTTCAATTAAAATATTATCTTTTTATTAATTGACCATTAAACTAATGTGCTTTCAATCACATGTTTAATTTGCTTTGCTCTACCTTTCCTTTCACCAGAGCATAGAACCAACATTTCTAGCACAAACCGATTCTCTTGAATGTACTAAAAGGACTTCATGATTTTTCTGGCAACATTAAACAGTTTACAGGCATCCAGATATTATACTTGCTACCAGTGGTAGTCTCTTTCCTTGTTTAGGACATTTAGCCTTATGTGAATTATTCATGTCCTCTTGTTTTATGAGAACAAATCTCTTTGCAAAAGATTCCACACTGAAACTTGCATCAGAACCGTCTGATTACAACAACTTTGCTTGAAACCAGCACCCTCAAAGGAAAGGTCTTTGCAACGGTTTTGAATATTCCCAAGACTGAAAACCAGAACAAGAAAGAGAAAAAAATCCTTATATACTTGTGCTTGTAACTAGACTCTCAGAGAATCGCCATACCCATTTCAATTTCATACCTGCAAATGTGCTAAAATAATGATCAGTTACTTTTAAACAGGTTTGATGGGATTCTACTTTGATATGATGCCTGAGATATCTCATAAACATAATTAATTCCAGCATTTGACCATAATTTGATCTTCTGATTTCTTTTATTTATCCAATTGTATGCTATTTTTTAAAATGGCAAAAAAAATTATTTTCCAGTTTATATTTTGCTCTTTTTTTAACATCTCTTCTTAAGACCACCATTAAGCTTACACAGGTAATACAAAAGCAAGCACACTAACAAGTTAACAGTCTATTTATTTCCTCTCCTTGGCAACTGATGGATCACAGGTGAAATATTTTTTAAAGATTATAGAGCCAAAGAGAGGGACAATCCCTTCTGAATGTGTTATGTAAACAATAATTGAACAAGAAATGTGCAGGACCGAAGCTGCACATATATCTTATTTTGAGCTGTCCATTGTGTTAGAAGTGCGAGACTGGCTCTTACTAGCTTGAAAAACAGACTGTGTATTAAAAATAGGTTTCTGAAGAATGGATCTTTCTGCAGAATTCACAGGAGAAATCATCGCTCTGCAGTCAGAGCTTGTCTCTGACCCTTTTAGCAAGGTACTAAAAGATTCTTCTTGTTCCATTCCAGATGAAGCCAGTCAAGATGCAGGTGGTTACTTGTTTATAGTGCTGGGCAAAAAGGCCATGTTTTTCTTGGATGATTCTGGTCTTACGAGGATGTAATGTTTCCTGCTACTGTCTAACCCTGAAAAAAACCCAAGCCAAGCCAAGCCAAGCCAAGCCAAGCCAAGCCAAGCCAAGCCAAGCCAAGCCAAGCCAAACCAAACCAAGCAGCAGAACTTGAGAACAGCCTTTCTTGTGTCTAACCAAATGCCCATCTGCCACAGGACCTCCCCTATGAACTGGTCGCATCAGAGAGTTTACAAAAACAAGGTTTGTGTAAAATCATCCTCCCCTCTTAGATACATGGCTTCTATCCTCAGCAGTCCCAGACCTCTCCTTCTTAGCAGTGAGTTTCAGGGGCTGCTGCAGACCTTTTTCTTAGGAGAAACTTATTTCTGATGAGAAACATAGGCATCATCCTGGACTGTATTCCTTTTACTCACATAGCAGTACTCTTTGTATGATCATTTGAAGTAGAGCTCTCCTTTACGTAATTTTCCATACTCATGTATAAAGGGGCACAGTTGCATATAATTGGACTTACTTGCATCTGAATATACATGTCTGTGATGGAAGTCCTTGTCCAGACACCCCACATGCCATGTGGGGACTGCAACAGTAGAAGGCTGAGTGGTAAATTTGCGTATTGAAGAGTAGAACAGAACCATCTCTGCTGCTTTTGGAAGAGGTAAAGACCCATCTGTTTTTAAATATAGCTGTTCAAATAGATCAAAACATGCTGTGCTGTCTTCATTAGGAGCACAGGAACAGATTATAAATATCTGAAACCAATCCTAAGACAGGTTGCCTCAACTTATAATAAGCTACCTTGCAGTGATTCCTTCTTGACACACAACTAGCTTTAAGAGAACAAGACCCTACGAAGATGCTACAAGAGCAATAACCCTTGACATCCCTGACAAGAGCAATTAGCAGGTATGCAGAGAATGTGCTACAACAGTGGTCTGCTCCATAGTGCCCCCCTCATCTGCTGCCAGTCCAGATATCCTCACAGAGTCTTACTGTCATCAAGTAGTTCTGATCAACAACTAGTTTGAAGTTGTTATTTTGAACATGCCAGTTTTCACCCATCAGGACTACCAGTAATGGTAAAGGGTGTGTGGAAGAAAAGGAGAGAGTTTTCTCACTTCCAAAAGACAGCTATAATGCTCCTCATCCTGGCAAACTAGATAACTGTCATCATGGTCCCACAGCACCAGCCCTGCCTCACCCTGAGAAAGGTACAGGAAAAACTCACAGATTCCTGTTGGATTTTCCTGAAGAAAGCCAGGTCATTCAAATAAAACACCCTCAGCAATTCTATTGACCAGGAATTTCTCTGTGTCAGCTGCCTATTTTGTGCTGCTGCTGATCTCTCCTTCCTTTCACCAATATCATAGGTGAGCATAGGAGAGCACAAAAGGTAAATCTTGGGGCTTTCTACATGTTTTTTTCAAACAATGCAGCATGCAAACTGCTCTGGGGCAGCACTCAGATGTGTATAAGAAGGCTGCCGGAGCCAGTCCCTTTTTCTCCCACCTGACAGGGAAACAGAGGGTTGATTTTGCTTCTAGCCCTGTGGCTCTTACGGAAACATTTGCAAAGAACACAATCTGCTGACAAACAGCAAAACAGGCTTAATCTCGCCAGTGAACACTTTGCTTGTTCAACCAGATCTAACTGCGGCTTTTCAAAAGCTCACCATCTCTGCAGTGTAGCCTTGCAGTCTTACACTGCAGCCTCGAAAGCCTGCATTGAGAGCTGATGACCGCGCACTGCAGTGTGACGCACTCCTACCACGGTGCTGTAGTCTGTACCAGCTGGGTAAAGGACAGCAACAAAACAAGGGCTTCTGGCAGAGCTCAGCATCCCAGGCAATTTCAAGGGCATTGCTTTGTTGAAGCAAAGCTTAAATTCTTTAATATGAAACTCAAATAATAAGTGATTCTGCTTTCATTTCGGTTGTGACAAATTGAAGCCTGTTTAAGGATTAACCCTAAGATGACAGTGGGACCTTTGGAAGCTCTGTACTGCATTTATTGCCACATCTTTTCTGATGGAAAGAGGTTCCCAAGAAACCTTTTCAGCACTGAATAGCTTTGCACAGAAAATAGCATGTCAAGTTTCAGGACCCATGTCATACAGCCAGCTGAACTAGGGCATCAAAATGGCTTTAAACTGGTAACCAGGCATGAACAATGTGTCATTTCTACCTCACTTTGTCTCACCTTCACATTGCAGCATTTCTATGTTAACTAGCAAAGTTGTGCTCTGGAAGGCCAATCTGATGGTGTATAGTTCAGACTGCAGAAGCAAGCCCAGGACTGAAACCTGAAGACTGTAGTTGTTCCTTGCCCAGCTCTCTCAAAAGACGAGTTTTGCTGACAGAACATAAATGTTTCACATAGAGTAGATAATGGACAAAACAGAAATAAAATTCAATAAATATCCCAAGGCATGAGAGACTTTGTAGGAAGGAAAAATATTATTGAAAGACTTACCTGTTCTTGGTTGAAAAACCTGAATACACAGCCACTAGCATGAAGAGACCTGAAAGAAATACTGGAACATACAATCACATGAACTTACCTAAACCCTCTTTGCTGCATTACAGGAAAAATAGACTCCCTATCCTCCTTCATCTTCCATTAAAGTCTGTGGGATTAACATTTATTAATTCACGTGGTTTGACTCTAATATTATTACAAAGAGAATCAGAAAGTGCAGAATAAAAGAACTCTCAGAGCACGTTCTAAACCCCATCTTGCCATGCTGTCTGCTTGCAGTCCAAAAGAAGCACTCTCCTCTATAGCAAAGGACAGAGACATTTCTTTTGGGGAAGTTAAGCTTCCAAGCACTGCTATAGTTAAGGGGTTTTGAGTGAAAATACTCATTCTTGGCATTCCTTCTTGGTTCTTGATGCTGAGTTGGATCTGGTAACAAGATGCGAGAGAGTAGTCAGGCGCTTTCAGGAAATACCGCCCAACAGATTGATTTCTCTTATAATAGCTCTCGGCATTTCAATACCTCAAGCTAGCACTATTTCTGGAGGTGTTCAATAATGCTGCTTTAGTATTCTCAGAACAGAAGAATCTGGCAAACAGAATGCTTGCAAACTGAGAGAAGCAAAGTGTTCTTAATGTCACCTGCAGAGATGACTCTGGACAGGAGGTCAGTGGATTGCGTTAACCCACAGCACAGTTTTCTGTAAGCTGAAAGAAATATTCTTTTTATTTGCCCTGATAAATACTTATTTTAGCCTACTCTGTAATTTTCTACTTCAATTTCACATCACAGGAAATACAGATGCCTTTTTGTTTCTTTTCTCATTTTCTGGCATGGGTATTTTCATCCACATGCTTTCATGCTTACCTTTAACTTCAGAAAGTTAGCACAGATCATCTTAATTGTCTTTTTTTGGAACCTGTTCTGCTGTTCATGACTGAAGGTATGCTTCTCGGGTCTGACCCTTCTACTGGCAGGTCTGCAGAAACACCAGATCCAGCACAGGTGGGAGAATCCACTCCTGAAGTCATAGCAGTACAAACAATTAAAAATTCAGTTTGCTTTTGTGCTTATGTCTTCTGAATACAGCACTAGAAGGGAGGGATCATCTCTGAAAGGACAATTTGCAGTGTCACACACAGATCCAGATCATTTTCTAACACAGACTAGAATGATAATAACTCTTACAGAAGCTCACCACCTCACTCCATTGCTTTCTCTTATGCTCAGAACCAAGGTGCCTGCATCTGTTTAAAAGCTTCTTCCATGTCATATCAGGAGTTCTGCCTAAGGGACCAGAATCCAATTCTGAAAAAATAGTTTTCCATAAGGAATCTCAGCCTCTCACACCCAAAAGAGTTCCTTATACCCATATTAATGTGCCCTTGTTCTCCCACAAATCTTTCTAAAACTTGCCACAGCCTACAGAAGAGCATGAATCATAACTCTCTACTATGTTAATAAAAACTACCCACTGCTTCTTGTGATGCCATGTCCATCCACACCCACCAGTGCTGTCTTGCCTCCAAATGCAATTATATCTTTCTGTTCAACACAGCTATCTGTGGCAATGAGAGAAGATTCCCTATGTGGCAGCACGAGATGCTAAAAGAATGCCTGTAAACAACCAGTTGTGACAAGCCATTCTTGGTCTCTGGGCCAAATATCACCCCAGAGTGATGAGAGCAAAACATAGGTATAAATGTGCTGCTGATGCATTGAAGAAAGAGGTTGCATTTCTGCTTGAGTTTTAGCAAGGATATCAGTGATGTTACAAGATTACTTCCAAGAGATTAAAGCAATTTCAGCAAGAGAACACTAAGAAAAGTCCAATTCAGGACCAGAAAAAAAAATTCAGAAGCATATGCAGAATAAAATTCTGCAAACATTTTCATTATTAAGAAGAGTCATGAAAATGGCAGGGGCAAAAAATGCAACAAAACTAAATGCAGAACCTGGTAAGGGACAGCTACTTGATAGATTGCCCAAGTCGTCTTGTGTGCTCTTGCCATGTTAGGAAACACCTTTGTCACTACTTTTCTGCCATACTGAAAAGCAATCCCTTGATGACAGGAGCACTGTTTCATAAGATACGTGGAAACACCATAGATTAGAAATGCAGGCCAGGTAGGTGAAACTATCAGGAGTAATACATGCAATATCAGAAAATGGAGCAGAAACACATCCCAGAAGTACAGGCTGGCAGTAAAGGAGCAAAATTAGTGTCATCTTTATGGGAAAAGGGTACTATATTTCCTAATGTCCCCCATAGCAGCACTAGTGTCAGACAACCACTTCTTCAGAGGCTGCCATTCCTTCCCTGTGACAGCCCTCATATTGCTGACAGGCACTGTTCACAGGTGCTTGCCCAGATAAAGTGTGAGAGCCACCTTGGGTCTCTGACATGCTGTTTGCAGATGTTGGCACTTACCATAAATACATGTCATTCAAGAGGCACATCCGAGCCGCCTCCTCTGTATGCACCCAAGGGGACATGGAAAGGCACATCTGAGACCAGCACCATGCAGAGCCTAACGCTTGCTGAAGCTGGACCTGCTGAGCAGCGGGATGACTAAGGGAAAGCTGTCAATCACCTAAAGATGTCAGAAGCTACCTGTCACCCTGTGAAGCATTGCCTGTGGTATATCACCCATGAGCACTGACTCAGTCCTAACTTCCAACTTCTTCTGGACCCAAAGCTACATCTGACCTGGATGGGAGTTTTTACCATATGTCAGAGGCATTCAGATCTTGACTACTCTGTTCTGTTTTGACTGTCTTTGTTAATATGAGCTGAATTATGGCACTCTAAACAGAGGTACTGATTCTTCTTGTAGACTACAGTTACGTGCAGACCTGGACAGAAGAGGCATCTTCTTTCCAAGCTTGCCCCCTGCAGCACAGGTTCCAGAACTCATTCTTGCAGCTGGTTCCAGTCTCATGCACAGCCCTCATTCCATGCCTGCAGGATGTTATGGGAAAGATTGCCTAGTAAAGTCCATACCCTTGTGCTCTCTGGCAGAAGAGACACAGAGATTTCTTGCTTTCCTTTTCCATTTGTGCTCAGCTACAAGGCAAAATGCTGTTCAGCTTTAGCCCAGGGTCAAGCTTTCTAAAGCATCTGAAACAGATGTATTACCAGTTTTCTAAGGGCAGCTGTGGTTGTGAGTAGCCTGAAAACACACTTGCTGGGAATATTTAGCTGTACCTGAGGAGCACAGTCACAACTAAAACAGAATAGACAGTATGGACAAAGACATACATCCTCCAAAATAGAGATAGTTCTGGGCTGCTGCCTGACAGGAACTCTAAAGACATTTCCTTTCAACAGAGGAACAGAACACAACAAGGCTAGTAGGCCTGGATATACAAAATGTATCATTCAGTGTGTTCAGTTAGGGTTTGGAATTGGCACTTGCCACACGTCTTCCTGCAGATATAAGAACTGACTGTCTGTACTGGAGATGCTGATACCATCTTCCAATAAGCCTTGCCAGGGCAAGAGATGTCAAAATGGGACTGTTCTAATGGCACATTCATTTGGATGTGGACAAATGACAAAGACTGAATCCTCTTGCTCTTGGGAAGGACTGTGTAATGTCAAGTCTGCAAATTAGGCTTATAGGGAATTGGGGAAAAGCAAGTTTCAAAGGGCAAATTGTTGTAGTTTCTGCCTTACCTCTCTGTGTCTGCAATGGACAAGCTGAAGAGAAAATTAAATGGAAGCTTTAAAAGAGAAATCTTTGTCTAGACTTTTATATTATTACCATACAATTATTTATTCAATAGAAAATCTCATACAGGATCACTACATCCTGGACCAGCTTTCAATAATTAAGCTGATGCCCAAGGTAAAGCTAATGAGCTCAACTCCCACATTTGTGCAGGCACTATCTGATATGCATGAGTACAAACTGAGACACTGCACATGCAGATCAAGCACAGACAAAGCCCACAGGAGCCTTTTGGCAAATCTACCTGTGCCTCAACATGTTTGGGAAGACAAGCTGGGTACTAGTAAGGTTTCATTTTTCTGCCCAGGAAATCACTGGCTCTTCGAAGTAGCTACCACAGACAGTAGACCAAATGACAGTAAAAAGTAAACAAAGATGATTTTCATTCTTCCCAAGCAGGAAATAAAAAGTGGAAGTTGTGCATTTAAGCAATTTAAGATAACGAACCAGTAGCAATTGTTCATTGTTTCAAGAACCTTGTTAAGCAGACCAATACGTCATTATGGAAAAGAGAGAGAAAGTTTTGCTCTGGTTTTGCTACTCGTGGTTCAAATTCTACAGCCTGGGGACTGGCTCTTACTGTGTGAATAGATACTTCTGGAGAGGACAGCTGTCCAGAGTCCTTAGAACTAATGTGATAAACTAAGTCCCAACAGTTACATTTTAGACCACATGACTGTGCTAAGCTATGCTCATACATACCTCTTCTGGTCTTCAAAACCAGGTACTACTTTAAAAAAATTGGAGATCAACCCTTTAGTTTGAAAAATATAATGAAAGTGACACTGTTAACAGCTACACCATCACAGAGGTTTTTGATACAACAAATAAATTTTCTAATTCAGTGGTGACTGAAATGTATTCTTACGTATTTTAGCCAGGAGTTGAGTAGCTAGCACATTAGATAGAGGTGTAAAAGGTCTGGGCTGTGGTCCAAATTCATCTACTGATCTGAAGCATGCCCTTATGCAAGACATTTACTCTCCATTTCTCAGCATAATTCTTTCTAGCCCTTCTAAATTTACATGTGAAAAATTCCAGGAGCAGGGAAAGGCACTGAGTGTTTGCATATATCCAGTACAAGGAGGGCATCCAATTCTGAGTCTGGGTCTGCAGCTGTTGAAGCTGCATAATGCTTTAGATATGAATATGGGTAATGATGTGAGCAGAAAGTGTCCAGGGAGTGAAATTGTACTTCAGGATTTAAAATCAAGGGCAACTGTTTCGGTTATGCTTTTGTGACCTTCCATTTTTAATCACTATGCTTTGAAGTCTCAGCTAGGCAAAACAACAGATTGCTTTTAAAATGTCACCCAATAGCTATTTTAACTAGAAGAATCCACCAAACACTGAAAATTGTATTACTATGAAATCAAAACCACTAATTTGACATTAAAGTAACCTTTAAAAATCATTCCTCAGAGACAAACCTAACCTTTTTAGCCAAGCAATAAGAAACATACTTTGCATAAGTCATATTAGATCTGATACTTCTCATGAGCTACTGAGAATATAGAGAAGGCATCAAATGCCTTTAACCTCCAAAGGCAGCTGTCTCAGATATACGTCACAAGATGCAATCTTTTAAATAAGGATAAAGTTCCTTCTCTGGAATTTTTATTGCATACATAATCCCAAATGCCAGGTAGAGGCAAATGAGGGGATCTGTTGATCTTTCTTTATCTGGGCTTCCCAAGGGATGGAAATAGATGAAAAGTGCTATCTGTCACCTCACTATTCTCCACCCTGAGCAGAACCAAAGTGCTCAGTGCACCCCTGCTGTGAAATTCTCACTCCACATCAGAGAATATTGGCTGCTCTGAGCGTGAACCACTTTATGGCCTTTCCTGATTTGCCTGTGGAACAAGTTTAACCTTGAACAAGGCTTAGGATGAGGATGAATCCAGGTTCTGGACATCCCCAGCACAGAGAACAGTTAAGAGGTTTTCCTTGTTTTTTCACTCTAGTAAGGCCAAGGTGGAAACACAGTGAAAGAGACTCTACAAGGCACAAATGGAAAACACTTGCATTGATTAGTCCAATTTAGCAAAGTCTAATTTAGCAAGAAACATGACAAATGGTGTTTTGCAGAATGTGCTGGCATTTTTTCAGCTAATTCATGAAATAACATGAAGAAAACTTGCCGCAGATGGCCTTTAATTGAGAAATAAATAGGTAGAGTGCTAGCCACTAAAATATCTGTTGAGAGCTATATTTACAATGCATGAGCTAACCAAACTGTGTGTTATCTACACACCTTATTTAGCAGAGTGGTGTCCAAGTCATTTTATTACTTACCCAGGAAATTTGGCAAGGGGAACAAAAACGCATGCAACAAAATGTGAAATACAAAGTTGTAATTCGTGTCAGGTGAATAAAGGTGGCCTGTGTAGTTGCAATTGTGAAATGTGTAGAACACAGTAATGAAACAATTATAAAAATAAG
>VYXC01012989.1:6003-16468 GCA_013397175.1 Platysteira castanea | reverse complement strand
GTGTTGGGATCGGGGATATTTGGAAGGGAAGGGGAGTGTTGGGATTGAGGAAAGGAAGGGGAGTGTCGGGATTGAGGCTGACTGGGAGGGAAGGGAGATCCCAGGATTAGGGAAGAGGGGCTGACCCGTCGCTCCCCCGTGCTCAGGCTCTGCCCGGGCCCCGCGTCCAGGAGCTCCAGGAGACGGTGAATTCCAGCTGCCGGGAGCAGCCAGGAGCCCGCAGTCACCATCTTGTCCTCCTCGGGCTCCTCACCCACTTCCTCTTCCTAAAATCCCCGGCCCAGCCCGCTCGTGGCGCGGCTCCCCCGCCCCGAGAGCGCCTCGGGCTCCGCTTTTCCCGGGATTCACCCGGGAGCTGCCGCGCTTCCCACAAAACCCCCGGAGCCACCCCGGCCCTGCCGCTCCCGGCGCGGGGTCCGAAGGGCAGCGAGTGCCAGGAGGGGACAACCGCAGCCTTGGGGTGCCCGGGATGCGCCAGCTCGGCCCCCGCCAGCAGGGAGACCCCGCTTCCCTTCGGGATTTACGGGGAGCGCGCCCGCCCGCCCTGGAGCTGCCCCTTGGAGTGCCCCGAGTGGCTCTGGGGACGCTGCTGTCCCTGCCCCCCGCGGGCTCGGGGCCGCTGCTGGCTCTGGTTTCCGCCGGGGAAGTGACACCCGGAGCGGCTGCGGAACCCGCCGAGGGCTGGGCTGGGCTGGGCTCAGGCTGAGCCTTACAGGGCCCCGAGCCTCGCCCAGGGTTTGTGGCCAGCCCAGAGGGTCCCTCCTGGGGTGGTCCTCGAATCCTGCTCCAGGTGTGGGGTTTGGGGATTTGGGAGCAGGGCGCTTCCCCCCGCTGGGGTAAATGCCTTGGGAGGAGCAGGAGAGATTGGATTTTACCCTAAACGAGCCAGGATATTCCCGGTGCTCCAGGTGTGGGGTTTGGGGATTTGGGAGCAGGGCGCTTCCCCCCGCTGGGGTAAATGCCTTGGGAGGAGCAGGAGAGATTGGATTTTACCCTAAACGAGCTCCAGGCACTCCAGGTGTGGGGTTTGCTCCAGGTGTGGAGTGAAGGCTTTGCCCGGTGGCACCCAGAGCAGCTGGGGCTGTCCCTGGATCCCTGGGAATGTCCCAGGCCAGGCTGGACGGGGCTTGGAGCGCCCTGGGACAGTGGGAATTGTCCCTGCCCGTGGNGCCTTGGGAAGAGCAGGAGAGATTGGATTTTACCCTAAACGAGCTCCAGGCACTCCAGGTGTGGGGTTTGCTCCAGGTGTGGAGTGAAGGCTTTGCCCGGTGGCACCCAGAGCAGCTGGGGCTGTCCCTGGATCCCTGGGAATGTCCCAGGCCAGGCTGGACAGGGCTTGGAGCGCCCTGGGACAGTGGGAATTGTCCCTACCCGTGGCAGGAGTGGCACTGGATGGGTTTTAAGGTCCTTCCCACCCAAACCATTCCATGATCCCACAAACAGATGCCACCGCTGCGGCTCCGAGCTCTGTCCCCGGCTCTGCTGCTGCTCCAAGGGGCTCCGGCGCTGCCGCCCCGCGCTGCCCAGCCCGGGGGGATGCGGGATCGCCCGGGGGGATGCAGGATCGCCTGGGATCCCCTCCCGGCTCGGCACTGGGGAGCACAGGGCGTTCGTGCTACTCTGAAACCCCGTTTGGAGCCTGTCCTCCTTCTCCGCGGCAGTTTCAGGAACCGAAATAACTCCAGGTCCCCTGTGTCCGCTGGTGCTCCAGCCTCCTTTCAGTGCAGCCGTAGGTTTTTGTGGATCCAGCGTTAATTCTGTCAGCGCGAGGCTCGAGGGCGGAGGGGAAAAAGTGCTCCGTGGGCATCCCGTGGATGCAGAGAGCCTCGAGAAGAGCCTCAGGCTGGGAATGCCGCTGCGGAGCAATTCCTGCTGGGAACTGGGGCGGGAATGGGCGCAGAGCCTGCCTGGGAGCAGCGTCCTGCCGTGGGAAGGGCACAGCTGGCTGTGCCCGACCTTCCTGGGAGCCGGGAAATTCCTTGAGGAGAAGCCTCTGGAGTCGTGCTGGCTGCCGGTTCACCCCTGCAGACCCACCACCGGCACCTTGGGAAGGGCCCTCCATCCCCCAAACAGCCTGGCACTTCCAACAACCCCAAAAAACTCGGGAACCGGCTGTCGATCCATCCTCCGGGAGCTCAAACGCTGGGAAGGGCAAAATCCACCCTGGGAGAAGGGACGGAGGAACAAAACCCCTGCCAGGCTGGAGGAGCTGCCGTGAGCAGAGGGGAGGAACAAATCCATGTCTCGGAGCGGTGGAAAGGAGGGAAATTTGTCCCCTCCCGGGCTGAGTCACGTCCCCAGGGCCCGGCGGTGTTTGCGCACGGGGTGTGGCAGCAGGGCAGGGACAGCGGGGCTCGGCTCCCTGCGGGAACGCATCCAGGCCGGCCTGGGAGAGGGGAATTGGCTTCTGGAGCTTCTTAAGGTGGAAATCCCGGCATCCCCCAGCAGCTGGGTGCGCTGGGTGCCACCTGCCTGTCTGCTAATTAGCGCCTGGAGCTGCTAATTGGGCTCTCGGCGGCGTTCTCGCTGATTTTTCGGGGTGGTTTGGGAGCTGGGGGAGCCCTGGGACTGAGCGGGAGTGGGCAGAGCTGGCTTGGAGGGGGGAAGGGGTGGCTCCAGGCTGTGCTTTCCCTGGTTCCCTGCTCCAGCTCTGCCCGGGAGGGAGCCCCAGGAAATCCCAGTTCTGGGCTGGGCCCTGGGAATTCACAGCAGATCCCTGAAATCCTCGTGGAAATGCGAGGTGTGGGTGCTGGGGGGCTGGCAGGACGTTGAGCCTGGTCTGTGCGGGGCTGAGCGACCTCAGAATCACAAAATCAGGGTTGTTTTGGTTGGAAAAGATGTCCAAGATCATCAAATCCAACATTTAATTCCTCGGGAGCAGCTCCAAGCTGTTCTCCTCGGGCTTCTCCCAGCCTTGGGCCCAGTTTCTTTAAGAGCAGCCCTAAAAAGGAACCCTAAAAGGCCCCTGTGGGGTTTGTCGGGTGTCACAGCCCGGGGTGTGGGGTCACAGTCCGGGTTCTCGGGGCTGGATCCCCTCGGATCCGCGTCTGCTTCCCATGAGAACATTTTCCTTTTGGCTCCTGCAGCCTCACCTGACCTGCTCCTCTGGCTGGCAAAGAGCAGCAGCCAAAAAACCCCCCAAAAACCCAAAAGCAGCGTTTTTGAAGCCTTCAAACGCAGCAGCCCCCTCTGCCCAGGTGCCACTCATGCCCCTCTTGCAGGGGGAGCTTCTCCCCTCCATGAATTCCGGGAGCTGTGGGATCCTCCCCGCGCTGGGATAGAGCGGGGAGATCGGACAGCAGCCCCAAACCAGGGACATTCCCCGCGTTCCCGGGGTCACCGGGAGCAGCAGGGTGGGAATTTTGGGATCCCGGCCGGGTTTTGGGATGGCTGGCACTGACGGGGGTCGCTGTGGCTGTTGCAGTTCTGGCACAAGGCGTGTTTCCACTGCGAGACCTGCAAGATGACGCTCAACATGAAGAACTACAAGGGCTACGAGAAGAAGCCGTACTGCAACGCGTGAGTGCCCGCGGGGTTCGGGGTTTGTTTTGGGGTTTGTTTTGGGGTTTGTTTTGGGGTTTCCGGGCTGTTCCTCTCCGAAGGGCCGGGCCTGGCCCCGGGATGGGCAGCGTGGGGCACCCCGAGCGCCCCAGGAGCTCTTTGCCCACTGCTCTGCGGCGTTTTGGGGTGGGAGTGAAGCCTTGGCTGGAGGGGTCTCAGCCTCGGTTAATGCCGGTGTTAAACTGGGGTTAAACCCTCAGTTAATACTGGTATTAAACCAGGGTTACACCCCCAGTAAATACTGGTATTAAACAAGTTAACACTGGTGTTAAAACTGGGGTCACCCCCCCAGTTAATACCGGTTTTAAACCAGTTAACACTGGTGTTAAGCTGGGGTTACACCACCAGTTAATACTGGTTTTAAACCAGTTAACACTGGTGTTAAGCTGGGGTTACACCACCAGTTAATACCGGTTTTAAACCAGTTAACACTGGGGTTAAAACTGGGGTCCCCCCCCCAGTTAATACCAGTTTTAAACCAGTTAACACTGGGGTTAAAACTGGGGTCCCCCCCCCAGTTAATACCAGTATTAAACCAGTTAACATTAGTGTTAAACCAGGGCCACACCCCAGGTTAATACCGGTATTAAACCAGTTAATTCTGGTGTTAAACCAGGGTCACACCCCCAGTTAATACCGGTATTAAACCAGTTAATTCTGATGTTAAACCAGGGTTACACCCCCAGTTAATACCGATATTAAACCAGTTAACACTTGTGTTAAACCAGGGTTAAATCCCCAGTTAATACTGGTATTAATCCAGTTAACACGGATGTTAAACCAGGGTTACACCCCCAGTCAATACTGGTATTATACCAGGTTTACACCCCCAGTTAATACCGCTGTTAAACCGGGGTTACCCCCCCAGTTAATACCAGTATTAAACCAGTTAACACTGGTGTTAAACTGGGGTTACATCCTCAGTTAATACCGGTATTAATCCAGTTAACACTGGTGTTAAACCAGGAGTCACACCATCACACCCTCAGTTAATACCGGTATTAATCCAGTTATTACTGGTGTTAAACCAGGAGTCACACCCTCAGTTAATACCAGTATTAAACCAGTTAACACTGGGGTTAAACCAGGGTTCCACCCCCAGTTAACACTGGTATTAAACCAGTTAATTCTGGTATCAAACCAGGGGTCACTCCCCCAGTTAATACTGGTGTTAAACCAGGGGTCACCCCCAGTTAATACCGGTATTAAACCAGTTAACACTGGGGTTAAACCAGGGTTCCACCCCCAGTTAACACTGGTGTTAAACTGGGGTTACATCCTCAGTTAATACCGGTATTAACTGAGGGTGTGACTCCTGGTTTAACACCAGAATTAACTGGTTTAATACCAGTGTTAACTGGATTAATACCGGTATTAATCCAGTTATTACTGGTGTTAAACCAGGGTTACACACCCAGTCAATACCGGTATTGACCGAGCGGCTGCCCGGGCTCTGGTTTTGGGCCCTTTTTTCTTCCTCTGGGTCCTTTTCTTTCCTGGGTGTTTTTTTCCTTTGGTCCTTTTTTTCCTGGGTCCTTTTCCCTGGACTTCTTTTTTCCCAGACCCTTTTTCCTCCTCTGGGCTCTTTTATCCTTTGGTCCTTTTCTTCCTGAGTCCTTTTTCCTGGGCTTTTTTATTTCCCAGGCCCTTTTTCCCTGATTCCTTTTTTTTCCTGGCCCTTTTTTCCCCTTTGGTCCCTTTTTTCTTCCTGGCCCTTTTTTTGTCCTCTGGGCCCTTTTTTGCTCTGGACCCTTTTTCCTTTTGGGCCTGAATTTCCTGGCCCCTTTTTTACCTCTGGGCCTTTCTTTTCCTGGTCCTTTTTTTTTCCTCTGGGCCTTTCTTTTCCTGGTCCATTTTCCCCCTCTGCACCCTTTTTTTTCCTCTGGGCCTTTTTTTCCTCTGGACCCTTTTTCCTGAGCCTTCCCCCCTTTTCCTGAGCACTGGATGTTCCCTTCCAACCTTTTTTTATTTTCCTCCTCATCCAGAAGGACCCTGAGCTGTGCTCCCCTTTCCTGCCTGGTCCCGAGCTCCGCGCACCCAAAATATTTCTTAACACCTAAAAGAAAATCCGATTTTTCTTTTTTGGTAGCTGCTCCTTATGCACCGGCAGTGCTTAGAAGGAAAATTAGGGATGGTAATTAATATAATTAATTACTTAGCACTGGAATAGGGCGCTCTGTTCACAGGGAGCTGCTGCTGGCAGCATCCCCGTGGGATGGGGGTTGGAGTCACGGAATTCCAGGAGGATTTGGGTGGGAAGGGACTTAAATCCCATCCAGCCTGGCCTGGGATGCTCCAAGGGATGGGGCAGGGCCTCCCCGCCCTCCCAGGGAGCGATTTCTTCCCCAAATCCCTGATTTTATCCGAATTTACTCTTCCTGGTGGTGGCTGAGTGACACGGAAAGGAGAAGTGGTGAGAGCGGACCTTGGCCGAGCCCTCCCACTGCCGGGGCTTTTCGGGGAGGTGGCTGGGCTTGGGTTTGGGCTGGGCTTGGGTTTGGGCTGGGCTTGTCCAAAGTCCAGGGGTTCAGCTGGACCCGGCGGAAACTCGCAGCGTTCCGGGTTCGGCAGGGAATGGAATTTCCCGGGGTGACAGAGGCTTGGGGAACAGCAGATAACTGCTCGGAAATAAATCCATTTTTGGGGAGAGGAGGGAAACAAACAGCGCCACTGGAGCTCCAACTTTTGGGGGAAAATCGAGAATTTCTGGAGTCCCGTGAGGGGGAAATGTGTCCAGGCAGGCTGTGGGTTTGGGGACGATTCCCAGGGGCAGAGCTGAGCTTTCTGGGACGTCCTGAGCCAAATTTTTCTCCCCTGGAGCGTGGAACGTGGGCCTGGGGTCCTGAGCTGGGCTCTCCCTGCGGGCTGCTGGAAGGGAAGTGGGATAAGAATGGGAAATTCCTGACATTCCAAGGAGTCTGCGCAACCTCGGCCCCATCTGGGCTTCTCCCCCTCTCTCGGGGCTCCCTTTGATGCTGCTGCTGCTTTAACCCTTCCCGGGCCCTGCCCAGAAACTGCCCCAAATCCTTTGTTTTGCCCGTTTTCCTCGTCTCAAAGCAGAGGGAAGTGGGAGCCAGCTGGAATCCCTGGATTTTCCGGGGGGCTGCGATGCCGGGATGTGGAGAGGAGGGAGAGCTCCAGGGCTTGGATTTGGGGTCAGTTCCTTCTCAGCTGCTCCCGGGAGTATTTTGGGAAAGCAGAGACTCCGGGCTTGGCTGGGGACAGCCCGGGAGGAGCTCGCCCTTCCCAAATTTGCTGGAGCTGGAGTGGAGGGAGCCATCCTCCATCCCTGGAGAAGGGGGTGGAAAAGCAACGTTTATCCTGGCAGGGGAGAGGCCTCAGCACAGGGTCCCCTCTGTTCCAGCCCTGGCCCCCGGCCAAATTCCCGAGTTTCTTTCTTCAGGAGAGCAGGAGGAAGAGGGCTGGGCTTCCTCCAGCCCTGCTTTTCCCCCCCTCGCCGTAAATCCGGGAGAAGCCTCCGGGGCCGGTGCCCGGTTCCCGGTGCCAGAGCCTGGGAACTGCGTGGTGGCAGCAGGGACAGTGCCCACCCCGGGCACTGGGAGGGCTGGGGGCTCCCTGGGAGTGACACTGGGGGCTGGGCTGGCGCTTTGAACCGAAAGTGGAAGGATCCAGGGAATTTTGAGGTTTCTCCAAATGAAAACAGCTCCTCCGGGGCCGTCCCCTTCCCCTCCGGGGCCGTCCCCTTCCCCTCCGGGGCCGCCACCTTCCCCCTGGAGCTGTCACCTTCCCCCCGGAGCTGTCACCTCTCCATGGCCGGCTTCTCCCAGCACTGGGAGAGGAGCCCAAACCAGTAACTCCCCAGTGAGCACCAGTTTGGGGGCGAGGTGGGAAAGGGGCAATCCAGCCCCGATCCCAGCGGGAATAGCCCCTCTCCCTCCCGGGCTCACCCTGCTCTGTGCCGCTCCTTCCCAGCGGCTCCAGATGTTCTCCCGCACATCTGGAGGGCGTTTCCCAGCTGTTCCCGGGGTGAGGATGAGGAGGGGATGTGCGGAGCTGAGCAGTTTCCCTCTGCCTGGCCCTGGCCTGCACGTGGATGTTGATTTTCCCAAACTTATCCGTGCCTGGGGCTGGGAAAACCCTGTGGAAGATCCCGGCTGTGCTGCCCTGCCTGCTCCACTCCCAGCCCCGGCCCTGCTCTGTTTTGGGGTCACAGCCCCTCCCAGGGCTCCGTTCTGACTTCCCAGCCTGGCAGCCCCTTCCTCGGCCTTCCCTTGGGATATTCCCAGCATGGATTGGAGCAGGGTGTGGGAACGGGCTGGCTGCTCCTTGGGAAGCTGCTGGGAGCCTTTGGGGATGGGATTGGGGTTGGGATTGGGATGGGATAAAATGGAAAATGATGGGATAAGAAGGGATGGGATGAATGGGATGGGATAGGATAAAATGGAAAATGATGGGATAGGAAAGGATGGGATGAATGGGATGGGATAAGAAAGGAAGGGATGGGGATTGGGATAGGATGGGAAAGAATAGGATGATTGGGATGGGATGGGATAGGATAAGATGGAAAATAATGGCATAAGAAAGGATGGGATGGGATGGATCCAGCTGCACCCACGGAGAGCAGAGCTGGCGAGCAAAGCCCCGTTCCCACTGCTGTCCCCAAAACATGGGATCGGCCTCTCCTGCCCCTCCAGCCCCGGCACCAGGACACGGGGACAAATCCTGGAGGAATCCCACGCTGCTGAGTCGGAGCTGGGCTCTCCAGAGCCGCTCCGGGCCGGGCTCTGCACACGTGGAGGGCTGGCCCAGCCCTTCGGGCAGCTTTTCCCTGGAAAAGCCGGGAGGATCCAAGCCCTTCCCTGCAGCCTGCCCCCATTCCCGCCGGGATATCCGCGGCTCGGGGCTGCTCCCGGGGCTCTGACAAAGGCGTGGTTCACTTCCCAGCCCATCCCAGGACCAGCAGCTCTTGGAGAGGCAGGGTGTGACCCCGGAGCCGCCTGGCAGGCGCAGCCGAGTGCTTCCCTTGTTTAACTCTGCTCTCATTCCCGGCTCATTCCCGGCTCATTCCCGGCTCCCTGATCCAGCTGCTGGGGTGCGGCTGTCACCCCCAGGGGCCACAGGAATGGGGGGGTGTCGGCGCTCAGGGCTGCTCCTTGATGGATCCATCTGCTCAAAGCCTCGGTGTAAGCAACTCTTGGAGCTCCGGAGGTTTTCCCAAACGCTGGCGGCTCTCGCGTCATCCCCGGGGTTTTTTGGCCTCGCTGGGGGATCAGGCTCGGGGCTGGGTGGTGCTGGAGATGCAGGATCTGCTCCTGGAGCTCCCGGATCCCGTCTGTTGTCTCTGGAGAGCGGCTGGGCTGCGCCCACGGGAGCTTTTACCGGCGTTCCCGGGTTCATCCTCGTTTCCAGCTTGGGAAAAGCCCCAAAGGCAGCAGCCCGAGTGCTGCCGCTCGGGATGGGAGGATTTTGAGGGGAAACGCTGCTGGGATGGGATGGGGTGTGAATGCTGAGAGTTCCACCCCCATCTCTCCAAACCCCTCTCCAGCTGTGGGGCTGGGCAGGTGGGAATTACAGACCCCACAGAAACCATGGACGGTCTGGGTTTGCTTCCCCGACATCCCTACGGAACTCTCCTCCCCGATCCCTGCCTGGCGAGGTGCAGGAATTGCTGGCAGCCCCCCAAAGGATCCTCTTCTCCCCGAAGCAGTCGGAGGAGCTCCCGCTCGCCTCGGAATTGCCGCGCTCAGCGCGCTCCTAACGCGGGAGCCGGCCGGGATCTCTGGCCGGGGGAGGCTCTGCTGACCTGATTTAGCAGCGCCACAAAAGCCGCCTCGTCTGGGCCTCCGGGGGCTCCTCTGCTGCCGGGGGAGCTGGGGTTTTGTGGAGTTTTTTGGTGGTTTTTTGGGGTTTTGTGGAGTTTTTTGGTATTTTTTTGGGGTTTTGTGGGTTCAAGGGATCCTTCCCGCTGCGGGGGTGCTGCCAGAGAGGGGTTTTGGGGGGTCCCTGCGCTGTTCTGGATGGAATCCTGGAATATCCTGAGCTGGAAGGGGACCCCCAAGGATCACAGGGCCAATCACAGACCCAGCACAGGCACCCCAAAAATCCCACCCTGTCTCTGAGGGCGTTGTCCGAACGCTCCCGGAGCTCTGGCTGCCCCTTGGGGTTGTGGCCAGGAGAATTCCAGGAGAGTTTATCCTGGTTTCCAGCTGGGGAAGTGGAAGTGCTGCTCAAGCTCAGGTGCTGCCACGTGGGCGGGAGGTTTTTGGGGGAAACGCTGTTTTTAGGGCAGGACTGGGATGGAATGGGAGATTCCCCTCAGCCTGGGGAGCCCGGTCAGTGCCCGGCACCCTCTGGGGGAAGAATCTCTCCCAAAATCCAGCCTGACCCTCCCTGTCCCCTCAGGAGGAAGCTGCAGCCCCAGTGAGCATCCCCTGAGTCTCCCCTTTTCCAGCTGGATCCGGAGGTGGCTTTTCCTCGCTTTCCCTCGCCCACCCGGGGTCCTGCGGAGCTGCAGCTCCAGGAGGGGTTTTCATGGAGCCTTGGCTGCTCCGTCCCCGTGGGTCCCTGGGATCAGTGGGACAGAGATTCCAGCAGGGATCCGGGCTCCAGTCGGGCAGAGGAGGGATGGAGGGAGGGATGGATCCATGGATGGAGGGATGAAGGGATGGATGGAGGGATGGATCCATGGACAGGAAGGTCCTCAAAGGGATGGATGAGTCCATGGATGGATGGATGAAGTTCTCAAATGGATGAACGGATGGATGAGTCCATGGATGGATGAGTTCTCAGAAGAATGGATGGATGGATGGATGGATGGATGGATGGATGGATGGATGGATCTATGGATGGATCTATGGATGGATGGACGAGTCCATGATTGGATGGATGAAGTTCTCAAATGGATGGATGGATGAGTCCATGGATGGATGAGTCCTCAGAAGAA
>VYXC01012988.1:0-12831 GCA_013397175.1 Platysteira castanea | reverse complement strand
GGGGGGCACCCCCACACTTGGGAAGGTGAGGTAGACTGGGAGTAGATTTGCCTGCCACCCCAAGCAGAAACCTGTTTCCATTCCCCTCCATCTCTAAAGGTCCCCTCTTTCCACCTGGTGGTGAGAGGGTAGGGGATCTATTGCTTCCTGTGAAGTGGATGGCAGGTCCCTTTGTCTAAGGCATGGTAGAGTGCAGCTCCACCAGTCAGTCTCCTCCTCAGAGTCCCTGACACTTCTTAGTCTTTGTCCTTTATCTCTCATCTCTGCCACCAGGCTGACCAAATCGTCCACCTGACCACACCTCACACAGCTGTTCTCCCTGCTGTCCTCTGAGAGCAGCACCAGGCTCTGGCACTCCCTGTAGACTGAGACCTGGACCCCTGCATGCTTTCGTGGGTGGGTCACCATGTCCTCTCTGATGTGCACAGAGGAAGCAACTTTTATCCGAGTGGACACCGTACCTGAGCTCCCTCGGTGAGGGCGATGACCACCAGCTGAGCTAACTGCTTGAGATGCAGCACGCTACCACGCCCTTGTTTGCCCGCTAAGTTCACCACATTCCAAGCCGCTTACGCTCCCTGGGGGCGGGTTTTGTACGGGTAAGGGTGGGTGCTGTTCCTGCTGACACCGCCCACACTGAGTCAGAGTCGCCTCTGAGTCACGGCTCCACTGCTTCCCCTTCGGGAGAGGGGGCTGGGGCGCCTCTCTGCTCTGGTATCGAGACATTGCCGGGTAGGATAGCTCGCCTCGCTCCCTCAGCGTGATCCTCGGCTCTAAAGCACCTCTGCTCGCGCAGTTCGTCTCGGAGTCTTCGCTGAAATGGCTCCGGGAATCTTTCTCCTACCTCTGAAAAGGTGAACTGTCCACAGGGAAGAATTCCAAATATCCTGCTACAGTTCTGGAACAAAATGGGAAAATCTAAGTGTTCAGCTTCAGAAGGTGGTCAGGGTTCATATAAAAAGGGCAAGACTCACCAGCCTGTGAGTATTCACTGTTGCACCTGTTAGGCAATCCCAGAGGTTTGGCTTGGTCACGCATCACTTCCTGTGAGCTGGCTAAGCTGGTTCACCCTTCAAAAAACGGTGCAAGAGTAAAACAGCAGAACTGGCAAAGCTGCCTCGCTCCTAGGAAAATACTAAAGCTACCTCTTCAGACTACTTTAAACAAGTTTATATTGGCTCAACACTTTGTATGATTGTCCTGGTTTTGTCTGGGATAGAGTTAATTTTCTTCTCAGTAGCTGCTACAGTGCTGTGTTTTGAATTGAGTATGAGAATGTTGATAACACACTGATGTTTTACTTGTTGCTAAGTAGTGCTCCCCTTAGTCAAGGACTTTTCAGTGTCTTATGCTCTGCCAGCGAGGAGGTGTACAAAAAGCTGGAAGGGAACATGGCCAGGACAGCTGACCCGAACTGGCCAAACAGATATTGCATACCATAGAATGTCATGTTGAGTATATAAACTGGGGGAGTTGGCGGGGAGTCGCCAATCACTGCTCAGGGATGGGCTGGGCATCAGTCTAGTGGGTGGTGAGCAACTGGATTGTGCATCACTTGTTTCTCTTGGATTTTCTTCCTCTCTCCTTTTCATTACAATTATTATTGTTGTTATTATAATTAGCGCTATTAGTATTATTGTTGTATATTACTTTGTTTCAATTATTAAACTGTTCTTATCTCAACCCATGAGTTCTACTTTTTTTCTGATTCTCCTCCTCACCAGGGTGGAGGGAGGGAGCGTCTGCATGGTACTTAGTTGCCAGATGGAGTTAAAGCACAACAACGATGGAAACAAGAGATTTTGATTTGGCAATCAGCACATTGAAACTGGATTTATTATCTTGCAAAACCAGGGCTTCATTGACTGTAAGAAAGAGGAAGAAAGGTTAAATAGGAGCGTGCACATAGCAGATTTTGAGAGTTCTGAATGCTGCTGTTATTTCTGCCATTTCTCCTCTCTTCTCCACACTTTTTTCTTTTAAATTAAAGCAAAAAAAAAAAAAAAAATTTGGGGAATATTGCGGTTCATGACCCTTGAGTATTATATTGAAATACCTGCTTATCACACTTCTCTTTTTTTCTCCTAAGTTAAAATCTTTTCAACATTTTCCAAGTAAATCTGTCTGCTGTAGAAGCTAGAAAAATGTTCTCACTATTTTAAATTCTTCCAAGAGATACTGTCAAATAACTCTTCAGGTAGTTTTACCTAACAGACTAGGTGTCTTCTCCCTAAACTTTCAGCAAGACTTTAAAACCAGTATCCGCATATAATCTAATTTGAAGCTGTACCTTGCACTTACACTACCATAGAGTTCTTGTGCTTCTTTCTTCTACATGAGTTTCTAGCAATCAATCTTCCCTGCCATTCATTTTGCCTAACTTCTGTAGCAGAGCCTTAGCGAAGTGCTCACATAGCAACACTGCATGTTGACATTCTCCATCCCTCATTTTATTTTAACAATTATGCTTGCATTTGATGCTATATAAACTTCTCCATTCTAATGAAAGGAAACACTTTTTTAGAAGTTATTTGTTACAGCCTGGTTTTATTTTTTGAAGGTACATCCTCTGTAAAACTGTGATCTACTTTATTGGGAAAGAGATCTGTTCAAGACACATCACTTGGTTGCCTACTCAGCATTTCAAGCATTTTGGATTGAGAAAAACCTGATGGATTTTCCTCTCAGTTGATCTGAGCACTCCTCACCACCACCTGAGGTTGGCATAAACACTGTAAATTCCACAAGTGATAGAAAATTGAGAGAACCAGGACTTAAGTTTCCTTACACAAGATTTTTTATATACAAGCATACAAATACAGTAGTTGCACAAGCAGTTGAAATCTACTGTTTGTTGAAGTTTAAACTCTTTTTTTCTGAGAAAATGCCCAATTCAGATTAAGACAATTTTGTTTGCTAAGAAGGCAATTATTTCAGAATTATTGAAAACCACTGAATGAAACCAATTCTGTGAGGCTGGGGAATTCTTATCTAAAGTCACCCATTCAGTAGTGGAACTTACTTTTCAATGAACTTGAAAAACATATTAAAAATCAAATGGATGCATTTATGAGCTATATCTTGTACGAAAATTAGAAACAGTTAATTGCAAGTAGGTAATTCTTACCTAGCACAAAAAATAAATTCTACTATTTGGAAAGCAAGGTGTAGAAAGAACTTGTTGAGAGGGGACAGCCTGGGCTAATCATGTATCTTTTCTAATTGTGAAACTCTTCTTCGGGTGTTGGGCATCTGAATTGCTCCCACTGAAGTCACAGGATTACCTGAGTCACTAGAGCTAAGTATATGGGAGCTAAAGCTCTTCCAAACTACTCTATCCTGCTCGCCCTGGGAGTGGGAGTTTTTTCTCTCTTCCAGGGCGCTTCCGCTCCGCAATCTCGCTTCCGGGGCAGCCATTTTGTTCTTTGTCTGGTCGGGGTTGCAGCAGCTGGTGATAGTGGCTGCCCAGTGATTGTAGCGACCCGCTTGCGCCTGCCATGTCGGACTTCGACAGCAATCCATTTGCTGACCCGGACCTCAGTAATCCCTTCAAGGTGAGGCGGCGGGGAACAGGGACGCCGTGAGCCTTCCTCAGTGCCGCTGCGTGAAGCTACGGGTGTCCTAGGGAGGGAGTGTCATCGGCTCTGCTGTGTGCTGGGGGGTCGCTCTCAGCCGCGGCGGGTCGGGAAGGCCCAGCGCTGGGGGGTCGTGCTGGCCTCGGGAGGGGGGAACAATTGTATATATATTGAGACTATTTATTTTCTTTATCTTTGAAGCTGCTTCGTGTACTTGTGTAAAATCACAGACTAGTGTGAAGAAAATTCACGTCGCTAGAGGTTAGTGTCCACAATCTCCAAGCAGATTCACACAATCCGTTTGTAAAGACACATTAATCTTATTCCTGTCACTAGTATGCCAGAGAAAGGAGAGGGGAGCATCATGTGGAAGAGTTATTGCCAAGGTCTAAAGATAGATGCCGTTTTTTCTTTAATATTTTAGTTTTACTATTTTTTTTTGTGATCTACTTGTGAGATTTCCCGTGACTATTCTCATGCCTTTTAATAAAAAGATTACAGCAGATATTCTTACTTGATGTTGAATCAAAAAATATGTTCTCTGGGAAGATAAAGGTTAAGCAGAAACCTCTAGTTTGCGCAGTATTTTGGGTAGTTAATTCTTTTGGAAGTCAAAAATGAAATTATTTTTCGGTTTTGTTGTCTCTTGGAAGTAAAATAACTTAGTTGATAAAATAGAAATTTTTTTTAAGTATTTGCTTGCTTGGATTGATCATAAAATGTTGTTGGTTTTGAGACAGTGGCTATTTAATATTGCTCTCTTTTTTTTTAATGCGGTACTCTTCACCACGGGCTGCGGGGGAATCTCAGCTCCGGTGCCTGGAGCACCTCCTCCCCTTCCTTCTTCACTGACCTTAGTGTCTGCAGAGTTGTTCCTCTCACGTATTCTCACTTATGGCTGCTCTTGCACAGCAGTTNCCCGGTCCCCCTTCTTAAATATGTTATCCCAGAGGCACTACCACCGCTACTGCTTGGGTCAGTCTTGGCCAGCAGCGGGTCCATGTCGGAGCCGGCTGGCATTGATTGGCTCTGTCAGACATGGAGAAAGCTTCCAGCAGCTTCTCACAGAAGCCACCCCTGTAGCCCCCCCGCAAAAAAAGAAATTTTGCCACGAAAACCCAATACACTAGCACAGGAGACATTTTTAATAGTTCTATATGTTTGAGATGTATGTCTTGCGGTTTTACGGTTTTCTTTTGCTTGGTTTTGGATTTTTTTTCTGACTTTTCTTTTTTTGATGTAAATACTGGGGTGCTGCTTGTACCTGACTCCTCATGATACAGAGTGTGATTCTAATCTTTGCTTTTGAGATTGATATTGTGGGGGAGAGACTACAAGGAGCAGATAAAATGAAAGATTAGATGGAAAATAATTAGTTGAGTTGTGCTGATTTGTTAAAACTCCAGTCTCCTGAACTAATTCATATCTTTAAAATGTCATCTGAAATGACCGTGTGTGACTTCAGCGCACCAATAGCTGCAATATCTGGGTATGCAAAATGACCTATACTTAAATTCTGCTCTGGCTGGTATGACTAATAGTTAAATAAAAAGACCAGAAACTCGAAGTGCTGAACTGGCAGAAGCTTGGGTAAGATAAGGCTGGAGAAGGACTTGTGAACTGGAAGGAGTGAACTAGAAGTTGGGTGAGCAAGATGATAATTACTGGGATCAACACTTAAGGAGCAGGGACTGGGAATGGCTAGGTGGCTGAAGACAACCAGGTTGTGGCAAGGAGTTACTGCAAGGGCAGGTCCATTTCAGGCAGAAGTACTGGTCCACTAGGACATAGCCTTCTCAGTCTGAGATTGGATGAGGCATTTTACAGTTGTTGCATTCAGCAGCTGACATCAGATATTTAAAATCTGTCTTAGAAATTCCCTATTTTCTGTATTTGCAGAGGGTAACTGAATTTTTAATCACTTAAATCATGCAGCAGGTCAAGGTCTCTGGATATTTGGTGGTTCCAGCCATGCTGCAGCTTTGTGTTGGTGTCTATATATTATCACCTATTGGAACTTGTATTTGTGGCTTTTTTTTCTTTTTTAATATTAAAAAAAACCCCTAAAAAATAATGCATTTAAACTTTATTATCTGTGTGAAATATCAAATATGGAAAAATAAATTATGCCAACGTAGACTTACTTATTCCAATAGAATATCATAGTTATCACTTTTTAAATCACTAGGATACATGTAATGGCATACAAATTTGATAGCATTCATTCAAATGCCACTTTTTCTTTGAGCATGTAGTCCTGCACAGCATTTGTTCTACATGTTCATTACTCACACCCTGATTAACTTCTAAATTTGGTGTTTTATTATTCTGCAGCAATAAGTACGAGTGCTTTGTAGTTGTTCTTGCTGCATTTAGATGAGTTTGCATTGGCTCCATTTTTAAAGTGAGATGCAATGAGTGTAAGGTGAATGGTTCACAGTAATTCTGTGTATTCCTTGGGATGTCAGGTCTGATGTTTTTAGAAATATTGTAAGCAGTTTTGAATTATGAAGTGCAGTTCCTGTTGGCATCAGTTGTTCACTGATGTGTTCAGAACAATTCTAAGTCCAGCAGCCTACACCTGGACATCCAGGTAGTCTATCCATTCTTATGTTCTGAAGATGCAAACCCCCTAAATTAAGCCAGAGAAACAATATAGTGAAACTAGGCATCACATGAAATATGTACAATTTTTCTTCTTATGAAGTTAGTGTGGTCTATGATAGTGGGCACTTTGGCTCTTCTGCAGAATCAAGCCAGCCTGTCTCTAGCATAGAAGAATATTTCATTTTTGAAGTTGTTTTCTCAAGCTAAACCTTAAGCATTTTTTTTTTACTGTAGAGTTCATTGGAGGAAAAAATTACATCTTTTTGTTAATATTACCAGTTCAGATAGAAGCTGAAGCAGAGGTGCTTTTGACATTATGGGACATTGTTTCCTCAGCTTCATTTTTCTGAAATGCTTTTCCTATTGCTGAAGGTGTTGGAGATACCTCTGGGTAGGGAAACCAAGAGTTTACAGAAAACTTTTTTTTTTTGCTGTGCTCTTTGGGTGTACAGTTGTGGAGTCCAATGGTCAACATGGAAAGATAGTTTTCTTCCCTTATCTGTTGAGAGCATTTTTCCCTTATAAATCAAATGTATGACATGGTGTTTCTTTTAGACTATGTTAATCTAGTTTTATAAGAATCATAGAATCATTAAGGTTGGAATATCATCAAGTACAACCTTTGATCGAATACCACCATGCCCACTAAACCATATCGTGAAGTGCCATGTCTACTCATTTTTTGAACACTTCCAGGGATGGTTTTGGGGATTAAAATAAGTTTACTTATAGAATATTAGAAATTATTGTGTAGGTTTAAGTTGAATTGTGACTTGCTCACAGCTTAGCATGAGCATGCCCTACTCAAAAGTTACCATAGGTGAACTCTAAATGAACTCTGTCAGCATGAATGGCTAAGCAGGGGAGGACACAGAGAGAGACCAGATACCTTCAGATAAGGGTTGAGACCCTGGAGGGCCTCAAGGCTGGCCCAAGCTGGAAGATAAGAGCAGTTAATGGCCTGCCCACATGGACGTGGAGAAATAATCCAATGAGGTGTTAGAAGACTCCAGACCTGAAATTGCTATTGGACCAAGAGATGTGTGCAGAGTGCATGAAGATCAGGTGCACAGACTGTAAGGGCATAAAGGCCCAGGGATTTCTTTGTTCTGTTGCCCGGAAATAGAACAAATCTTCCCAAACAATGATAGAATGATAATATAAAAGCAAACCTTTACTTGAAAGCCTTCAGGTACACAATATGGCAAAAACTGCATGTGATACAGTATTTCTACATTTTTTATAAGGTTAGTTGATTNTCTACAATCTTTATAAGTTTAACAAATTAGCATATTTGACAAATATTGTCCAATTAGAAGAGCACTTGCTTATGTAATTTTCTGCTGGGCACTGCCCTACTCGAGTTTGTCCAGGGCTTCCTTGCTCCATTTCTTGTGTCTTCTCAGATTCTGATTGGAAAACAAAATGTTCTTCTTGTAGGTTGTCTGTTTGAAAATAAGACTAAGCAGTGTTTCAGGAATGTGTTAGAAGGTTAACTTATTGCTCCAAAATGTAGGGAAAAAGCATAGGAAAAGTACTAGCAGCTACAACCACCCATTAGCAATCTACAAAGCTACAAATATATGAAAAATATAAAAAAGCTAAAAATCTTTAGGCATCAGTTCAGGGGCCCTCTCTGAAGGCACCCAACTCGAGCTGTAATAAACCAAATGCCTCAGAATCTAGGGTTCAAAATATTCCTTANAGGCCCAGGGATTTCTTTGTTCTGTTGCCCGGAAATAGAACAAATCTTCCCAAACAATGATAGAATGATAATATAAAAGCAAACCTTTACTTGAAAGCCTTCAGGTACACAATATGGCAAAAACTGCATGTGATACAGTATTTCTACATTTTTTATAAGGTTAGTTGATTAGTAAACCTATAATATATTGTCCAATTAGAAGGTTAGTTGGTTTGGTAATATTTCCCTGGGTACTACCCCACTGGAATCGGTCCAGGGGCTTCTTTGCTTCACTTTGTTATGTCTTTCCAGATTCTGTTTGGGAAACAGAATGCCCTTGTAGTTGGTTCTCTTCTTTGAAATAAGACTAAACAGTATTTCAGGAATGTGTTAGAAGGTTAACTTATTGCTCCAAAATGTAGGGAAAAAGCATAGGAAAAGTACTAGCAGCTACAACCACCNGCCCAGAACTGGACACAGTAATCAAGGTGTGGCCTTGCCAGTATTGAGGACAGGGGGGCAGTCACTTCTCTAGCCCTGCTGGTCACACTATTTCTGATACAAGCCAGGATGCCATTGGCTTTCTTGGCCACCTGGGGACACACTGGCTCATGTTCAGCTGGCTGTTGACCAGCACGCCCAGGTCCTTCTCCACTGGGCAGCTTTCCAGCCACTCTTCCCCAAGCCTGTATTGCTGCAGGGAGTTGTGACCCAAATGCAGAACCTGGCACTTGGCCTTGTTGAACCTCATACAGCTGGTCTGGGCCCATTGATCCAGCCTGTCTAGATCCTTCTACCAGAGCCTTCCTACCCTCAAGCAGATCAGTACCCAACTTGGTGTTGTCTGCAAACTTACTTAGGGTACACTCAATCCCCTTATTCAGATTATGGATAAAGGTATTTAATAAGCTGAGGATGATGTTTCAGAGACAGAGATGGATTTTTTTTAGCGAAAACAAACTTTTAGACTTTCATATGATATTATATGTGTTGACTTGTTACTTGTATACATATGCATACATTTACAGAACTGTTTTCCCTTCTAGGATCCTTCTGTTACACAAGTGACAAGAAATGTTCCACCAGGACTAGATGAGTACAATCCTTTCTCTGATTCAAGAACAGTAAGCACATTTATTTATTAATAATGCCATTTATCTTTTTAGGTAAGATTTGTAGGGTATGGTTTTAAGTGTTTGGGACTGATGTAAAACATCCAAATTGGGGGAAGAGAGGCCCTGTGGAAAGAGATCTGTGAGTTTGGATTGATGGTGAGAGTATTATGAGTCAACCATGTGCCCTGGCAACCAAAAGGGACAAGTGTGTCCTGGGGTGCATCAAGCACTGCATTTCTGTCTGGTCAAGGGAGATGATTGTCCTCCTCTACAATGCACTGGTGCGGCCTCACCTTGACTACTGTGTGCATTTTGGGGCACCTCAATATTAAGGACATCAAACTGTAAGAGTGCATCCAGAAAAGGGCGACCAGCATGGTAAGAGGTCTTGAGTGCAAGACTTATGAGGAGCAGCTGAGGTCACTTGGTTTGTTCAGCTCAGAGAAGAGAAGGCAGATGACCTCATTGCAGTCTACAACTTCCTCAAGGTCAGGCAGCAAGGAAGAGGTGGTGACCAGTGATAGGATGCCTGGAAATGGAATGCATCTGCATCAGGGAAAGTTCAGATTGGGCCTTAGGAAAAGATTCTTCACTGAGGGGGTGGTTGGTCCCTGGAACAGGCTCCCCAGGGAAGTGGTCACAGCACCAAGCCTGCCAGAGTTGAAGGAGCATCTGGACAATGCCCTCAAGCCATATGGTTTAGTTTTAGGTAGTCCTATGAGGAGCAGAGAGTTGGACTTAATGATCCTTATGGATCCCTTCCAATTTGAGATAGTCTGTGTTGAGCTAGCTAGAGGTAATGGAAGATGTGTAAGGA
This sequence comes from Platysteira castanea, assembly GCA_013397175.1. Classification (NCBI taxonomy): domain Eukaryota; kingdom Metazoa; phylum Chordata; class Aves; order Passeriformes; genus Platysteira; species Platysteira castanea. The sequence goes on along the minus strand of VYXC01012988.1, from coordinate 3,033 downwards.
TAGATAGTCCCATAAAGTATTTGGAGGATTCAGTGGGTAGGTTGACTTAAATGAGCTTTGACCCTTTAAGGAAAGGTGACTTGCTGAAAGGGGGCCAAAACAGAATTGAGTTTTGCCTTGTTGTGAATGGAATGATGCACTTCACTCATAAGAGAGAAGCAACAATAATTTTATTTATTTATATAAAACAGTGAGTTAATGAGATTTAATGGTAAGTGTAACTGGTTTGATGAGATTTGATGGCAAGGTACACTTGATTATTTACTGCATAGAGGACACAGTCAGATAAAGCTGTTGGGAAGATCCTTCCATTGAGTCACAAGGTTCAGAAAGGACCCCTTTGCTTTCTAAATTCCTCAGAGAGGAGTCTAGGTTCATCTGAATCCAATCCTAGTCTCAGACTTGATCAACAGTTTACGTCTAAAGGATTATATGTGCACAATCATTTATATCACTTAGCTAAGATTTCAAAGTTTAGCATGCTATTAATCACCAAGCATCTATTGTAAGGAATCTTTCAACCTCAAGGAATAACCTTGAGAGGTGTCCCTACTCAAGGGGAGATCCTGGTGTGCAGCCTGCTGCCATGCAGGAGAGCTCAATGGGCCATGAGCTGTCCACTATTCATAAAGTAAGATGATTGACTTATAGACATATGAAGCACACTCACTGTGTGCGTTAATGCAGGCAAGGCAGCTGGAACAACCACAAAAACACAGCTCATATGCAAAGAGTAATTTTATTTCATTCCCTCGCTAACTGGAGGAGACACACAAGCAGGAACGCAGGCAACTGTTAGGCTCAGTCCATGCTAGTGGATGGTGGGGCTGCTGTTTGCCCCCATTNTCATTTATATCACTTAGCTAAGATTTCAAAGTTTAGCATGCTATTAATCACCAAGCATCTATTGTAAGGAATCTTTCAACCTCAAGGAATAACCTTGAGAGGTGTCCCTACTCAAGGGGAGATCCTGGTGTGCAGCCTGCTGCCATGCAGGAGAGCTCAATGGGCCATGAGCTGTCCACTATTCATAAAGTAAGATGATTGACTTATAGACATATGAAGCACACTCACTGTGTGCGTTAATGCAGGCAAGGCAGCTGGAACAACCACAAAAACACAGCTCATATGCAAAGAGTAATTTTATTTCATTCCCTCGCTAACTGGAGGAGACACACAAGCAGGAACGCAGGCAACTGTTAGGCTCAGTCCATGCTAGTGGATGGTGGGGCTGCTGTTTGCACCCATTTATCAGGGGCCCACGCACATGTAGTTTACCACCATGCTGTGATCTCCTCTGTGCTTCGATCTCTCTCCCAAGACGGAGCTCAAGCATGTCCATGAGAGTGCCTCCAAGTCTCTCCAAACACCTATGTTATCTCTACGCAGAGATTCTACTTCTCAAAGCAGACAGAGATTAAACAGCTTTAGGCATAATATATGGAGTTTCCCACACTATCATTCTCCAGGGTTTGGCATTCCCAGCTGCAAGGTCACTTGATTGAATCTACCATCCTTCTTGCCATTCTTCCACTTTTAACCCTTTCCTCCCAACAGTCACACTCCACCCCATGACTATAGTGAATTCATCTTGCCTTCACAGAATGGTCTTGCCTCTGTGCCATAAATTGTATATTGATTGTTGCAGTCCGTGTAACCTTCCTGAAGACAGTTGTGCCAGTGGGGAAGAATAGGGAAGGGTCTTTGCATAGATTTTCAAAGATGTTTATTTTTGCCCCGCACGCATCCCAGTCTGAGAGCAAAGACAAGGCTCATGGGAAAACTCCAACGTAAAGTAAAGGATCCTCGAGGCAGAGGGAACATTTGGAATGGCCAATAGGGGAACAGGACTTGGGTACATTAGCATAACAGAGACAGCAGCAGAGAGAAACCTGTGTGCCCAGGGCATGCTCCCACCCCCAGGGTCCCATCTTCCCAGGGGGAGGAGGGGGCCCCACAGGGGGGGAACCCCCACAATTGATGGTTTGTGTGGTGATAGATCTATGGTAAGTAGTGAAGCACTGCTATTTGCTATTCATTAATTTGTATGTTTTGGGTGGTTGAAGTTGTGTTATTTGTTTTATCATGTATCAAACCTTTATATACAATATAATTGTAAGCAATATACATATAAAAGTTAGAGTTAGCAAAATCACAACTGGGTGAAGCATAAGATGAAACACACTGTTGCTGTTGGTGACCATCCAAGAAGAGTTTCCCAACAATGGTGTTTTTCATCCTTCTTCACTCTTTCCAAAACATGGTGTATCCCTTCAGTATCATGATAAACTGTGATTAGAGTTTTGTGTCCATTGTTTTGGACACGTTCTAGCAGTTGACATGGGTCATCATGTTGTAGTAGTTTCTTCACCAATGTAAGATTCATTCTGATGGGAGTAGGCAATAAATCTTCACTCAACATATAATTAGATTGTAACAATTGATAAGAATTAACAGGAGATTAATAATTTAAGTTGCATCCAACAACTTTACTAAAGTTACAAACATGAGTCATTTGAGTGATTGCTTGCATCTACAGTAATGTTATCTACAAATATGAAATCACTAAGGGTTCTCATACAAACACATCCTTTTCCAACATTTATGACTACAGTTTCAAGGGTTTCATCAGAATGTATTTCAAAATGACAAACATTTTGTTCAGTGTCAAGACAAATGTCTTGGACTTTGGTGTTACTCTCACAAATAAATCCTTATTGTCCTCATACAATGCATGCGTTAACATCATTAGTTTGCCACTTATTTCTGTTTTGTTGGGCCCACGCTCTATGTTCTAATGGCTAGAACAGCTTCATGGTGATTTAATACTAGCATAATGATCAGGTATATGGTATATGCTAAAACATTGCATATGGTTTAGACAAAAGCTGTGGCCTTATTGTTGATGGGGTCATAAGTGAAATTGACTAAATACTACCAGAATTGGAAATCCCTTTCAAATTTAGCTGCATTATCCCAGATTGTCTTTCAAATTTCAGTGGATAAGGTGCCCTCTGTTATAAATGAAGAGAG
>VYXC01012987.1:79292-153782 GCA_013397175.1 Platysteira castanea | reverse complement strand
GCTGGGAGAAGGCATCACTATAGGTAAGGCAAGTATGAAAAACTGTCATTTTAATGAGCAAGGGAGGCCAATTACAAGGGAAGACACATGAATCACAGACTGGATCCATCAGGCTGACTCACTGTCATTCCCTCAAAGTATGATAAAGATGTTAAAGATACATGCCCTACTGAATTAATACGAATAACCAGTTTGATCCAAATACGCTGATAAAATATATTAATATTCTATTAGATTTGGTAAGAAGATCAGAAACATGGTTTGCCTATTGGGCTGAAGCATCTTTCATATGCAACTATAATTTGGAATACAAACAAACATTAATAAAGCTGAAGTTTTCAGCAATTTTGAAAATGGGGGCCATAATTTCATAAAGATACCTCATCCCTGATCTCATGTTCATTCCATCATAAAAAGGACTAATTGCTTATAGTGATTAATATGAGGATCCACAAAGTTCCCTGTTCCCTTGGGACTGATCTGAACACCCTCCTCTTTTACATATTTGTACTGGTTAGAAAGCAGTTTCAGCCAGACTGAAAAACTGCTAAAGTCAATGGCCTTTCTTCCATAGGCATTGCCAGAATGTTCCCCCTCTGTTATTAATAATAACAGTAGCTGCATACATTTTCATGAATGTGGAGGACTCTCTGTCAAAGCAGCTTTCAGAGCACGCAGCTGCAGCGAGCCCTTGCTGGGGCCAGGTCATCCTGGTAAATGCACAGGAAAGGGCTGCTGCCAGCACAAATCCGTCATTGCAAAGACCCCCCAGGAGCCCGCCGACAGCCCAGCTCTGTCCCCTGCTGCTGAGACAATCTTTACTTTGAGCCATGTACTCGGCCACTGTATCTGTTTCTTCCTCAGCTTGTCGAGGCCTGGCATGCCTGGTTCCACTGCTTTATCCACGGTGTTCCCTGCATGGGGCTCCAAACCTTCTGCCTGGCCATGCTCCCCCTCGCCCCCACAGACCCCACCAGGCTGCTCTGTGCTCCCTGTTTCTGGTGGCCCTAAACTCATGTCCTTCTCATACTCCTGGTGTACAGGACAAAGGATGGTTATCAGGGTCCTAATCATAACATGGAACGTTTACTATATTCGGTAAAATACATTTTATCCAACACTGGCCTGGTGTCTAAGTGAAGCTGCTGAAGCTAAAAGCAAGCTAAAGTTTAGGAGAATGGAAAAGGGCACCAGGCAATCAGAGCTTGTTGCCAGTCTGTTACTGGCTCATTACTTGCTCAGACTACCCTAAGATAGGTGCAGAGGGTTCACACATGTAGAAGCTGGGTGTTCTTTGCCAGCCTTTAAGGATCTTAATAACATCTTCATTTCTGCCCTCCCTTGGGTCTGTCTTGCAGAGCAAGCACTACTGACTACTTTGAACTCACATGGGATCCTGTCCAAGAGATACCAATCTTTTATTGATTACTAACTGCCTCACTGGAATGTTTTCCCATGAATACTGCAGTGTGAAATACCACTGCCTCTCTGTTTGTGCACTAAGGAGAAACTACTGTTTGTATGTCCTTACCTGAAGCCAGCAGGAGAGCAGTGCTCATTTCAGTGGAATTATGTCAGCTGACCCTGCTGAAAAGCTGGTGGTGGGATTAATGTATGTGGCCTGAAGAGGCTGAATGTGTAACTGTGGATTTAGAAAGATGTGAAGATGCACGCTAATAGTTTAAAGGTTGGAGAAGATGATCCCTGAGGATCCTTCCAAGCTGGTATTCTATGTTATTTTATAATAGTGGCAAATTTATCACTGTTCATATCCCCATATTAACTATAAGGAAATTAATAGCTTTTGTGTTTTGCATGTGAAAGGCCTTCTGTGTTAAGGATGATTTATTTTTTTCTCTTTAATGCTCCTGGGACTCCTGAACAGCTGTCATCTGTACCTGAGCAGAAGAACATGGTTATTAACACATTGCCAAGCAGAAATTGCATTATATGCTGCTGCATCTGTTAACTGCATTAGTCAGTATTTACAATTCAAATAATATAAGCATTCAAAAAAGGTGTTGTTAATATGTAGTAAAATTTCATTACTTAATTTCTCATTTCAAAATATGCATTTGGCCTTGGTTTGGTTCAATGGCTGCAATGTTACCTAAATGGAAAGCCCCCACAATTAGAATTTAGTTTTATAATTTACTTAAGAAAATAATGCCAGTCATACAATACTAAGATTACTGTTAAGCAGTTCTTACAGAACATATAGAATATGGTCATGGATTAGAGTACTGTTTGAATAAAGAACTACTTTTGGCCCAGGTTTACCCTTGTGATCTGTAATTTCCATTTAAATGAGGCTGGGTGTCACAAATGGACTGAAAGGTGGGGAAGCTGTAACATACGATAAATAACAACATCATTTATGGTGTTATGTAATCGGTGCAGGTGCCTGTATATCCATGACAGATACAGTGATGCCACATGACTACTTTATATTCTTTCTTCTCAAACAACATGAATAGAGAAATATTTCTCTAGATTTTGTCCTTAATCTTCATCACTAATGAAGGAAAAGAAAGAATACTGTCCCTCAGTAGGCCAGTTGGTGCTTGAGGTTTCAAACTTAGGCTAAGTTTGAAGAATACAATCTTGAAAGTGGCCATATTTCTAAAAGACCATGGACAATACACAGAGACATCCTGCTTGCATCCTTCAGCTCCACGTGTTTCCTCTAGCAACTGCGAATTCTCTGGATGATCAGAATTTGAAAGTCTGTCTTGGGAGGTGACCAGACTTTCTCAGGTTAGTTTTTGTGCTGTGAAACTTAGTTGTTTTATTTTTAGTAAAACAAGTTATACCATATGAGGAGAAAAGGATCAATTAAATATTTTTAATTAAACTCTTGAGTTCTAAGATTCTGTGCTACTGCTAAGCTAAGTTGAAGCTTCATACAATCATAGAACACTCCAAGTTAGAAGAGAAGTTCAAGGATTATCTGGTTCTACCTTTTGTGGGAAAGGAAGCCTCAATGAGATTACCTAGCACCGTGTCCAACTGCAATTTGAAACTGCATCCAAACAACATTTCCATCCAGTTCTGTTTTTAAAACCATGGAAGAAGGTTAGTTCTCACTCTTCTCACAACCTTTGATTGATTTAAATGGAGTCAGGATTACCTCCTGAGAACCAGCGCTCCATCATGGTGTGTTGAGCAAATGGTAATAATTTCTTCGGGTGGTGGTGGAGTCACCGTCTCTGGAAGAGTTCAAGACGCATCTGGATGTAGCACTTGGGACTGGTTAAGGGGTGATTATGCTGTGCTGAGTTGATAGTGGGACTAGATGATCTTAAAGGTCTCTTCCAACCTTGGTGATTTTGTGATTCTTTTAATTCAGCTTTACCACTAGAGGTTCTAATTATTCATGTTTTCATTGAGGAATGCATATCCCAGCTGACAGTCTTCTGAATGCCATTGCACATGAACGTCATTGTGATTTCAGAACAGCTCAAACTATAGGAATGACTCAGGCTTACTCTTGAAAATTCCCTGGGAACAGCAAACTAGCAATTTATCACTTTGGTAGTTATCTTCCTGTGCACTTGAGTAAGAAATTTGTGCGGCCAATTAGTCAGTTTAATAATGTTTGTCAAGATCTACTTATAAGCAATTGTGCAATAAAACCCCTTAATTATATTTTATAAAGTTTCTGTGTGAGAATTGGATTAAAATCCCTTTGTTATGCTTCAGACTTGTGAGAAAGTGGAGCAGAATCACAGCCTGACCTGTTTACATTGCAGATAAAGCTGTGCCACCAAGCTATTACCCAAAAGGGTTGTAGGTAACAAAAGAGAAGACAGGCTTAACCCAGAGAGTGGTCAAGAAATGAGGCACTCCCTCCTAAAAAAAAGAGAGAAAAAATTTTCAGAACCAGACCTCTCTGACTCTGAGCCTCATTATTGGTTGTAGGTGTCAAAGATGCTCCACTCCTAACTAAATCTGCACAGCTACAGGTGATGGGTGTTTTAACCAGTGTACCAATGGTAATTAGGCCACTTACTGTGTGATGTTTAATTAAACTTCATATTTCATTTTGTTGTGTAAAGTGTTATGTCAGGTTTTTTCAGGTTTTTTTTTAAGTAACACTGAAAATGTTACACTACATGAAAATAGCTGTAATACTGTGTCCAGAGGTGCTGGAGGTTAAGGGCTTTTTCCTCACACATTGTTAAACAGGCGAAATAGCACTTCTACCCAGGATTCAGCTAGTGGCTGTTGAGAGTCACCATAGAACATCAGAAACTGGTGAAGCAGAGGTGGAAAAATCTTGCTGTTTCCTTCTCTTCTGTGTATGAACTGGAGGCAGATGACTAAAAATTATTTTAAAAGATGTAGAGATCTGAAGGAGGATTGACTGCTTTCCTGTAATAGTTTCCATACTCTCTGCTTCAAACAGTTGAAGTCACTACAGATAAATTAAGGGAATTTAATTTATTGCAGGACTACACAAAGCTTTCTAGGGACTGGAGATTTATTTGGTTTCAGAAACTGCACGGTCTTCAGATTATGCTATCCCTTTACACAGCCTGTGAGGATAATTTGGAAGATTCTGAAAAGAGTAGAAATGTAATAAAAATGTTATATGAAAAACTACTGTTTAAGTTACTATATTGCATCACCTGTGTGAGTACTGTTGCTTTGGTTCCCCAAATTGGGACTTGACATTTCTTTCTCTCCAAATAAATTTCATGGGAAAATTTATAATTTTACAGCCTAAATTTTACCCAAGTGCTTCCAGAAAGGCTTAATGAAGGAGAAGCAGCGGTCTCTCAACACAAATGGAATTTAATCCATTTTAACACGTCTCTCAACTTATACAATGGACAAAATATTTCCAGCAATCCAAAATTGCTATTATAAATTTCCAGTAACAGTGGAAGAAATGTAGTGACCACAAAAATTTTCTGCAGCAAAGAGAAGGGGTAGAGGATACTTACTTCCAGGTGGTCCTAAACTGAATACTTGGATTCTTTTTCACCCCTAGAAACAGGTGACAGAAATTGAACCTTACCCTTGTAGTTTGGGAAATTAAATTCTCTCTAGAAACTCCAGATGAGGCAAGAGACTTACTGTGCTGAGAAAAGTCTAATGTAAATAATATACAGGCAGTTGAGAAAGCATATTTAAATATCTTCTGAAAGCTATTTCACATTTAGTATCTACTTGATTTTTTAAAATAAAAATATCTAAATGGAAGTTTGAGAGGGTAAGGCCAATGTTACAAATGCTGTTTCTGTGTTCCCGTGTCATGCAGGAAAATCTGCTCTGTAAGCTGTAGAGCAAATGTTAAGATCTACTGACTACCTCATGTGTGGTTTACTCTTCACAGTACTTTATCTGGAAGAGAAATCTCCTTTGGACAGTAGAATGACCATGAGGGTAACTGGTCTGCTTTATAGGCACTTGGGCAGAACCCCATTCTTCCCCTAAAATGACTGGTAGCTGCAAAAGAGATGTAGCCTAATCTATAAGTCACAAGATAGGAAAGAGTAGGTCATTCTCCTCACCATCATCACAGTGCTTCAAAGATGTAAACACACTCATCTGTTCCCCTGGAGTGCCAGGAAAGGAACAGACTCCATCCTGCTAAAGTGACAGGCCTGAAAGCAGGGGCTTCCACCCCCGGGGAGAGGAGAGACCCCAGCCTGTACAGGCTGTAGCTGGTGCTTAGCAAACTCCCCCAGGATGAAAGAAACTCTCAGCAAACCATCTTGTGAGAGCACAGACCACCAGAAAAATGCAGTTCGTCATTGCTTGCCTCTTCTTGGCAAGGATTCTCTTCTTTGTGGGTTTTGATCAAGAACTGAGTGAAAGTCTGGTTTTGGTGCTCCCCACATATATTTTGAATCTAGTTAATCTATTTTTACGGCAACTGGAAACAACTCATTTTTAGAGCTCTGGGATATAAAAGTATGTGAGTCATATTTCCAAGGAAATTGCACAGTCCTGTGCATTTGAATAACTATTACCAATTCTATTATAAATTGTATGATAAACTATTACAAAATCTAGATGGAATAACTGTCTCCTGAGAATGAAATTTAATTGCATGCTTGGAGACAATTTGAATTGGTGGAGCTTAAAATGAAATTAAAACTAATCATGAAATACTCACATCGAGTTTTGGATAAATTGAAAAGAGAAAATGTAATTGACAAAAAGTAAATCAAAGGTATGTCCTGGAAACATATATTGTTAAATAAAAACCAAAGATAATTAGAGTCTTCTGAGGAAGAAGAAAATTAACATAGCATTGACAATGTCATAATTATTGCAAAAACAGTAAGTGCCCGTAAAGTATTTCAGTAGTTGAAATATTTAGGTATTTTTGAAACTGAAGATATGCTGGGATGGCTTCAGCCAGGTTCTTTAAAAGAGTATTGACCTAATGCTATTTTTGAACAGCATTTTTTGGGTTCTGACTCAAGAACCCAAGGGTTTTAGAAGTGGTTTTTAGAAGGTTTCTAAACCCAAGGGGTTTAGAAGGAAGGGGTTTTTAGAAGGTTTCAGAGAGCTTTGAGCCTGCATCATTTCATGGTGGTGCATTTCAGAAGTGTGTCAAACCAGTTGTCACTCCTCACAGCGCTGATCTTCTGTAAGAATTTTGTGTTTATTTGTCTCCTCAATGTGGAAATACTTTAAAATTTGTTCTCGAACAATAGTGTTTCTCTCTTCAGCTATGCCAAGGCAAAGTGAGTCTGGGCTGCAATCCCAGATAGCCAAGACACTGTACTGTTAAACATAATTGCAGAGCAGTGTGTCACTGAGGACTAACTCAAGAGGAAGAGTAGAGTTTTTAGGATTTGGATGAAATTTCACACCTAAGGTAGTACAAGCAAGGGAGATATAGTCAGAAAAATAAAACCCACCATTCAGAACATCTTGACGTAAACACCAAATGCTTGGCTGTCAAAAAGTTCTTAAGATTAAATCACAGTAGTAATTTGTGATTTGATTGTCTAAATATGGTGACCAATCATTAAGGTGCCCCACAGTATCCTGTCTAACCTCCTGCAGTATTTGTTGCAAAAGTTCTTGAGTCTCATGTAACTCCTCCTGTCATGTCTGTCAGTCCTGTACAGATATCCTAGAGACACCTTGGATATGCAAGAACATCTCAAATGACACCAGATCCTTCTTCTTTGGCAAATAGTTCCACTCCTACCAGTCCAGTGACATGGCAACAATTTCAAATTTAACACCATGTGTGTGATATGTGGGTTTTGACATCTTAACTTATTGAGAAATCCCATGCATTGACTGGCTTAACTCAGCTGGCTATATGTAGGTAGCCATTAACATCTGAGGGCCCCCCAGATACTCGAGATGTTAATGAAAAGCTGCAGATATAACACAAGCTCTCTGAGAGGCCACCACATTTCCCAAGTGACAGCTAGCAGAGAATGGTCTCAAGAGCCCAGGTGCATCAATGAGTCTTAGTGGTCTTGCTTAGCCTCACCTGAGACCTCCTGCCTCACCCATGGGCCTGGAAGCATTATTCAGTGCAGATGTGAAGCTTTGTTCTCTGCCTCAGCTAAACCGAAGGAGTGCTGTTTTCCAGCCCTGCCATAGCTTTGCACTGCCTGACCTTGCAGCTGAGTCCTGCCCTAGAGAGGCACACGGGATGCTGTGTGTGCTTTATGCACTTACACCAGATCCTTTTAGCAGCAGGTCACAAATGGCCTAAAAGGCTTTTTCAGGGAAAGCAAAAATATGAATCCAAGGACGATGTTTCCGTGATGGTTGCTGTTAAGAGTGCCTTCTTCCCATCCCTTGGAGTGTTTGTCTGTGATCAAAGGCACCCTAGAGTCAGTGCAGCTCCATTATCAAGATGCAGACTTTCCGATAAAATTCCATGATGAAAAAATCCATGTTGTGAGTTGTTCAAAAGAGTAGGCTGTATCATGCTGTCTCTGGAACACTAGGGAATTTAAATGATAGCATTTTATCCAGACCTTAGATTCAGAAAACATCCTGTTTTCTATCTTCTTAGAAGGGAATACTAAGATGTGGTTAATTGAATTCAAAATCTTCTAAACACAGTCCATCGCATGATACCTGAAATCCTTTATTTCTATAGCTTAAGAGAACACTGACACCCTAAACACTTCTACACCATAGAAACATATCATCGGGAATGACACAGGAGACAGTGAATGGTCCCGTTTCTTACAAGGGAGAGAGAATTATGGACTACCTTATGCCACCTCTTTTTTTTTCTAATTTTTATTTTTAAATTTTTAAAAAAAATTTCTTTGAGTAGTTCTAAAGCAGAGAAAAATGAAGGAGGATTATTTACAAGACAGGCTGTTGCAGCCCATTGACTCAGACCCTGTGCTACTGGCAGCTGAGAAAATATGTGCAGCCAGCACTGAATCATCTGGTTGCTATTCTCTCCGTTTGTACCCTGTCCAACATGTTTTTGAAGCATCTCTTTAGTACGGCTGGCAGCATGACTTCCACTGGGTGCCCTTTCACAACATGGAAGGTTGTAGAGGAACAAGCCTTGAGGCTCCAAAAGTCAGAAATCTGTAGTAAAATCTTCACTAAATAGTACTGCTTCTGTTCCTCAGAGCAGGGCTGGCCTTGCTGTTGAGTCTCCTTGCCCATTCTCTGGGATTCAGTGGCCCAATCTGTGCTCTTATAGTATTAGAATACGATTCCTAAGTACCCCCTTCTGTATCTCCTGGAGAAGACTTAAGGGGGCACCCGCTCCTTTTAGCCTGTCCATTTGTTTGTGCTTAGCTCCATTTTTCCATCTCAGCAAGGCAGTGCTTGGGGGTGCCACATAAAGGAGCACAGGTTTGGGAGCTGGGAACTGTGCACAGGAGAATAGGGACAAGAATTTTTCATGGACACCCTCACAGATGTTCGTAATCACTGGGTGATTCAGAGTCCTTCCTCCCCAGCTGGGCCGCTTGCCTGGTGGCATATGAGACCATTTTATCCAGGGGCACTGGCTAGCAGTTAGCTGTGCTCAGCTGCCTCGCCAGTACTGCCAAGGCCTTCCAGTTTGTGGGGATGCATCTGGACAAATGGCAGGTCCTTCCACTCCAGCCTCCTTTTTCCACTTTTAAGGATTATTCTCTATAGTAGAGAGAGTGTTATCAATCTTTTCATAAGTTTCATTTCCTTTCTTTTTCTTTCCTATTCTGTGTAAGAACAGAAAAAAAAAATACCACAAGGCACCAGCCTGTTTTGATTCAGCAGCAGTCAAAATGCTTCCCACTGGTGGTGCTGGTGTTTGTTAGAGCATGTGCTAAAGGCTTGCCCCTTCCCACACAGAGGGGCGTGGGGGCAGAGGGCAGAGGGGGAGTCCCAGTGTCCCAGTCAGAGACGTGAGCGCCAGCCCCACCCCCCAGGGCTGTCCCGGCAGCATCAACCCCACCAGGTGGGTGAGACCCAGCACTGTGAGTCCCCAGAGGTGTGGTTCTCTGGGGCACTGCACAGGCTTTTTGGGAGATTCCTTGTCCTGGGGGATGGAACTCATTATGGGGTGCTGGGAGGAGCAATCTGAGGTTGTGCAAGGGGATATAAGGGGCCAGCTGCCTGTGAACAGTTTGCTGGTCAGTATATTTGTCTGGCCATGCCCTTTGCCCAGCCCGCATAAGTGTGTGCTCTCTATTCTCTGTGCACGTGTGTGTTTGGGGCTTGAGTGCAGCACAATGGAGTTCAGACCATGGGCCAGAGGCACTTGTGTGTCTGTGGTGCCGCAGCTGGGGAAATGACAGCCTGAGTGCGTGTGTCAGCATGTGGCTGACAGCAAATATCAAGCTGGTGAGATACACGGTGCATTCCCCTTTGCCCATAACAAGGCTGGGAGTGTCAAACAGTGATGAGCAAATGAATCAGGAGGAAATGCAGTGACTGCATTAGGTTCCTCTGCCTTGAGTTTGGAAGAGTTTCTGATATTCACTCACAGTAGGGAGCAGGGATAAGTCACTGGCAGGGAAGCTGAGCAGAGTGGTCTGTCGGGCTTTGTAGGCAAAGCTTTCTCGCTTATAACATTTCTTTGTTATTCTGATCCAGTTTAAGTCACTGAATCACAATTTAAAAAATAAATTTAAAATATGGGTAATGTAACAGTTGACACTGTCAAGGCAATTCCTGGATAGAGCAGGTGGTGTTTGTACCCCTTCATTTCTTGGGTGTGCTGCCAAGAAAGCTGATTCAGGTCTCCCTTCAAGGAGGGAGGCCTGCCATTGCACATGCTGAATCAGTGTGCTGCTTGAATGCCCTCAGAGCTTCTCCTGGGGACCTCCCTGGATCCTTTCTAAGTGTAAGTTGGTGATTTGAACCTGCACATTCCCCTCCTGCAGATGCTGTCAGATCTATCAGGTCTGGAGTTCTTAAATTCCCCACTGAACACTCAGCTGCCTTCTCACCAGGTCCCAAGCCCCCAGGTTCCAGCATGTGGCTCCTTGCCCTGGGTATTGGTGGAGAGTGAGTGGAGAAGATTGTGTGCAGAGGTAGGGTTTGCTCTTCATAAATGAGGAGCCTTGCCAGAGAGGACTTTCTTTAGCAAGGACCTGTGTCCTGCTCCTGTCCCTTCCCCTGGGCAGGCTTGCGGGCTGACCTCAGGCAGTGCCTGGGGTGTCAGGCTGGGGCCATCTGCCTCCAACATCTGACCTGGGTTACCTGGGAGGGCCAAACATGATCTGTGAATGAACCTTTTTTTGATTTTTCTTTGTTTGAATCCAGTTTACATGGGCAGCAACCTTACCATTCTGTTTAGAGCTCCATAGAGTTTTGTGTCTATTTTCTGCTGGTATTTCCCAGAAGTTCTGAAGCCTGTGTCCTCGTGCTTGACTAACACCAGTGCATGCTGTGTTAGGTGTGTGGGACACCTGACAGACTGAAATGTATCTGAAGACTGCAGCTGGCTCCCTCTTGCTTCACACTTCATTCTTGTTTTCTTATGCAATGAGAGTGCCCTAAAACCCACACAACTCTCAGTAAGGTGAATTAGAGGCTGCAGATAAAAAGGGAATTTGAGATTAGCCCTGCTAAATTAGGTTTTAAACTGAATGCTGATTTTGCAAAAACTTGTATAATTGAGAAAGCAGGTAGAGACATGGCCAGGTTAAAGGCTTTAGAGCTGCCAGGGTTTTTTTCTTGATTTCTGTGTCTTTTATCTTCTTTGCCTGACGAAATAATGCTAAGGTGCAGATTAAGGTATAATTTATGAGACAATGGGTTGCATGCATTAAGGAAAGAAGCTCAAAGCTGCAACTGTTTATTTATCTCTGACATTAATGTAAACAAGTGCACATAATTCATATTAGAAAGATAGAACACATTCCATTCGTATGTGAACAGTTCAATACCTAATTCTGATTTCCTTAAGTGCTTTTGATCTATTTATGGAAATTTTTTTACTGTTTGGATCTTTAGTTCACAATGACCTCATGATCTGGTTAATTTTACTTATGTAAATTAAATTGTAAATAAAAGGATAAAGCAAATTAAAAGTCTCTTTTAAAAAAATGTCTTTTTGTCAAATATTAATGATTCTGGTTTTTTTTTGTAAGATACTACAAAGAAATGCACATTATAAGAACTCAATAGGATCTATTTTATGAAAAGAAAAATAAACAGCAACCCCCCTCAAACCCCCTAAATTAACACACGTCAGTGATACATTCAGATAAAAAGACATAAGGCCTTTTTCATAATTTAGGATTTTTGAGTCTTTACCTCTTTCCTATGAACAGAAGTCATTATTTCGGTATACTCACCTTTGGGATTATTGTTCTCTCTCTTAATTTATTTCATCAGCAAATTTGATTATGGCTCCCATCTGGCATTTCTTACATAATGCTATGCCTTTGCTTTAGTGCACTCATTAAGGTAATTATAATTCAGAGTAATTTCTGAAAATAAGCCTTCATGGAACTACTATGTTCCTAAAACTTTATTACTGTTTGTATCTATGGCACTGAAACTGTCAGGACCAAAGGTTCTCCACTGCTTGGGGTTTTTTTTTCTATTTGTTAAAATGCTCTTGCCATTTGTTATTTCAGGCTTGTTGCTCTGATTGTTTAGGAAGGAAAAATACCAAGGTCTCCTAAATGGATTGAAAGGCACTGAAAATGCCCTAAAATCCTTTTTACAGCAAAAAAAGGGCTTTTAAAATTAAATGAATGACTGCTTTTAAATCCAGCTGTGAGATATCCTACAGCCAGCACCCAGAGAGCCCATGACAGACAAGATGGCTATGTCAGTAGTGCATAATTTCCTCAGTGGTTTTATCTAGTCCTATTCCTACAGTTTCATGAGCAGCTTCACTCTTCATCTCAATTTCCAGCTGGTAGTTTAATATCTTAAATTTGAAAAATCACCCATGTTAGTCTTTTCAGATGAAATGTCCTATAACGGATTGTGTGGTCTACTGTCTGTTGGATGGCAAAGAGAAATCCAGAAGAAAAAATTCCCTCTGGAAAAAAGACCAAGTTTTGTCTAATTTTTTTCTGATCTGCCTTTCGAAGTGTGCCTTCACAATTTTCTCCATTCAGTTTTGTCATACTTACAGATGTGAGACACCATCCTATTCTCTTCACTCTATTTCAGTTAACTTCTCTTTATTTTTTCTTTTTGCCTTATTTTGTTGTCTGTTTTCCTTTCTCCCATTCTAACTTCTCGTACTTCTTTTGTTCTTTCGAGTGCAGTAGCTCATTATTTACACTTTAATCTTCCTTACATTCCTCCTCTATTTCCCTTATCCTCCTTCACTGTAGCCATCACTGTTTTCACCATCTTTCCCCTTATGTGCCAGATCCCCTAATTTTGGGACACTCCTAATATTGGTTTCTAATTCTTATCAAATGCAATGAGTTGCTGCTCAGACCTTTCTCCTATAATTGTCTTATGGAATTTCATGGCTCTCCTTGCCCTAGCCTGGCTGGCAATCTTACTTTTAAAGTAAGTCTTTTGAGAGAAGAGGAGCTAGAAACCAAACAGATTTTTATTTTATGGATAAGCTTTGCCTCTAAAATCTATAACATATGAATAAATCCTGAGAGATATTATGCTAATGCTCCAAAGTCTACATCAGAGGCTTTTATTTGAGCCCACTTTTATTTTTGCTCTATGAATTCCTCAACTGCAGCTTTATGGTGTGATTTCTGAGACCCATACCTCGGAAAAACACATTAATAAGAAATCCTCTAACCTCTAAGTGATGTTATTTGTCCTTTGTACCTCAGAATGGTACACTAATGTCACAAAAATCTGAAACAGCAGTTCCTCCACTAACAGTTTGCAGAAATACCTCCTTTCAAAAAATTCATCCCTCTGCCAAGTAAGCAACTAAGCCAAAGGCAATGACTGTTACCCCCCAACAACAATATATTAATGAATGCTGTCTTGAATGCATATAGGAGAATTTAATCCTTGCAAGTTTAATCTTTTATAATGAGATTTGGGCATCAGAAGCCATGAAGCTGAGAATATACACAAACATAAGTCATTCATCACTCTGGAGATATCAAATTGAATATATATTGGACAAAAGGGTGTTATCAACAAATTTACACTGATGAAAGCCTTTGCACAGAAGTCATTTACTTTTGAGACAATGCTATCTCATTCATTTGGAAGAGTAATTGTAAGCAGTTTCTCTGTGAAATGCTGTTATGGTTGATGTATTTCACAGACAGAAAAGTGTATTGTATTTTAACATTTCTTCTTTGTATGGTACATTCTCAAGTAACTTTTCTTCATTTCCCTGTAGCTCTCATTAGCATTCCTATCTATTGTGTTTAATTTAATACTTTAATCTCTGAAGTCCTGTTAAAAACAGTCAACATCACAAGTCTATACTGACATAAAAAAAGGGGGTTCTTGTTAGGTTATGCTGCTCATATTACTAGAATAACTTTGGCTGTCAGAAGGAGACATTTCTTTGGCTAACTGTTGCCTCAGATTATATGGTGAGACGACCTTGTGGCAATATTTAGCAGCTTTTAATAATCCACTGTTTTATGAATGAAGGAAGAAAACAGATAAACAAACATAAAGTGATGACAGCTATCATCAAAAGGTTTTTCTTTCAGTCAGCTCTTAATTTAGGAATTTTTCAGAGCAACTAGCTGTAATACTGTGTTTAAAAGAACATCCTGTAATGCGTAATTTCAATTGCTTCTTAATAAATTAAATTAAATGTATTTGAAGAAAGTCAAGTTTGTTTCAGCATGTCGAAGATCAGGCCCATTCAGCATTTAGAGAAGTGAAACTTGCTTGAAATTTCCCAGCTCAGAGATGATCCACAAGTCTGTGTCTGCATTCTTATTTAAGAGTGGTCACTGAACCCCCTTTAAGGTGAATTCTTCAACTATCTAGACTGTTTCAATCCTGTGAAATGTCAATGACCTCTTATATGTGGGCTAGGAGAGTTGGAAGCCCTGAGAAATCTGCACAGTCACTGCTCCTCATTGTGCCCCCTTGAACTGTGTAAACCAAAACGCCAGGCTTGGCCGAGTCCTCATTGCCTGTGAAGTTTGGTGCATGGGCTAACACATCTCTTCATCAGCTCCATCCTGTTAAACTTCTTAAAGCCTATTAGTTCATCAAAGAACCATCTCTTTTGCTAGTGAGTTGCAAGGCAAAAAGATTGCTCTCCTGAATCTAAAATGAATCCCACTGAAAGGATTTAACGAGGGAGGACCACATGCACAGTTATAGCTTCAGCCAGAAACTGCCTTCCTCCTAAATGACTAGTGGACAGCCACTTGGGTGATAGGCAGCATCACTGCAACATTCACACTTTTCTAGACCTTTGATTTATAGAGACAGTTTACCCTGCCAAGGGCTTCTGCTCTGCCACTGCTAGCCAAATGACAAAAGCAATGTTGTCAGAAGACCAAATTTTACATAACAAACTCCCACACCATAAGAATATTAGAGTAACCATCTAGGCTAGACCTAAGGTCTCGAATCTCAGAGTAACCAAGTGGATGTCTTATGAAGAATATGTTACATAACAAGGCAATTGTGCATAGCATTTTCTCTACTTCCCCAGCCACTGTTTTGCTGTCTATATTACATATACATGTATATATATATATAGCAATATTTAATGGTTTTCTCTTTGAATAATTTGTTGAGACTTCTCGAATCCACCCTACTAGAAGAAGCTTGAATGGAATTGGCCAGTGACAGACCATGTAGATGAGTAACGTATGTGAGCTGTGTGGCAGCTCCTGGCCTGGAGATACAACTCCATGAGGGTCCCCAGTACAGGGACCTGCAGACAGCTCTGGGAACGTGGTGGGACTGCGCTCTGAACAGTGGCAAGTTTCTGTGAACAGGGGCAACTATCACAAACATTTCGGTATTCTGAACTCAGAATACAATATTCAGTGTTGTGGAATTAAACTTGTATGAAACTTTAATCTCCCATGGACTTCAAGAGATTTCCTTCTTGCTTATGCAAAGAATGATAGCAGTCCATGACTGCAAGGACCATTCAGTCAGAAGGCAGCCCATACTCACCCTTTGTATAGATATCACCTGCTTCCCTCTGTAAAGGACTCTCATAGATCTGTTTGGAGAAGATACCTGTGGATTTGGAGAAGATTCCCACTGTTGATACCCAGCAGCAGGAAAACACAGACTCCAGAAAGTGCTTTTTTCTGGACCAGGAAGATTTAACTCAGGTTTTGTTGGATGTGATAATAAAAGAAACCTGAAACCCAGCAAAGAATTTAAAGTGCTTTAGAGCCCTTAAACCCTTCATGTATTTAGTATGTGCAATATTACATAAAGTGTGACAACTTTATATGTTAAGTTTTAAATGACATTTTCTTATTACTATTTCTCAGTTTCTGATTTATGAAAATAGATCCTCAACACTGCCTAATCACTGCTAGTAATTTGGTGCCATTTCCCACTGCTTTCCACTTGCAAAAAGTGGAATAGCAAGATTTTTCCATAGCCTCTAACTATACATGTTCCCTAATCTTCACTGTTTGTCACTGATTGCAGTTGCCTGCTTGTGATGTGAGGATGAGATCTGCAGTCTCAGTTAAAGAAAACAAGGTAAGAGTTCAGCAGTGTAGGCAAGTAAAAGAGAATTTTTTTCCCATAAGACTGTTCTCATTTTAAGAATGTCTTGCTGAGAAACATGTTAATTAGATAAATCCTCTTCTCCATTTCAAACAACTTTGAACATGATTTGAAGCCATTGCCAAGAAATTCCAACACATTTTACATGCATGTTAAAAATAACATTATATAGTAAAGCAGAAAGTGAAATCCATCCACTCATAATGTCTGTAGTATGAGTTAATCAGTGCCATCTCTAATATCCTATCCAGCAAGAAATGATGTTGTAACCATATCAATGGCCATTCCCTGGCTCATTATTGAATGTGGTGTGGTTTAATGTCCCTGGAGCGGCAAACGGTTCCCTTCATGCAGCGTGCGTCAGTGTTCTGTAACATCTCTGGTTTCTTTTTACTGATATATTTAGTTCTGAAAGAATTTTTTTTCTCTTTGTAACTACCATTTTCCGGGATCCTACCTGCTCACAGCATAAGCACATTCATCCCTGAGACACATTTCTGCAGTGTTAAAAAACCCAGAGGAAGGACACTACATTTATATTTTTGAATGTATACTGAGGACATTTTTCTCCATAGTGAAATTTGTTCTTTTCAAATTAGTGTTTAAGAAGTAATTATTTTAGTATAATTACTAAAAACAAGCAAGCAAACCCTTGAAAAAACTACACTGGGGTATACTTGTGTCATTAATTAGCCACTTGGTGCCCATCAGAAAATATCATTTTTATTTCTGTGAACAGTGACTGGTATTTTAGGAGGCAACTGAGCATCCTAATGATGAAATGGATGAACAGATACTAAAGCACAAATGTGTTTTCTCAAGTGTAACAAAATGCAAAGTTTCAGAGAAGCAGAATAATCGGTTGGTGAGTTACAATACATTGCCCTACAATTTCCATTATATAATATATTATTTCTTTTATTTATTGTATATATCTCTCAGGTCTCTTTGCAATAAAATATTTTAGAAATTTCAACAAGAGTTTGAGAGAAACATCTCTACTTTTCTTTCCATCTGCTTTGTATATTCCTATTTTTAAAATAAATGTCAAATACTTCATCAGCTGCATAGTCAGACTTACTACCTGAATTCAACTTTATAAGGGAACAAGTAGCACTTAAATCAATATCTGAATCAGGAACAGAATTCCAGGTACAGACATATGCACATGAGAATATTCAGTGTGTAAGCAACAGCTATGTCATAGACATGTCCTCAGCATTACTTGTAAGATTTAATTCACTTGAAGTCAAATGAGAGAATCTGTTAAAGGAAGAAATAAATCCTTAATAGTATGGCATAAACTGTGTGGGATATGTACATTTGCAGTACAATCCACTCACTTTCTAATTTAATATTAATTTTTGATTTTAATAAAAAGAGACTCATTTAAGTTGCTTGAAGTTTTATAGTGAAAATTGCCAGTATAGTTATACAGTCATAAAAGTGAAGTTCGGGATTATGCTTTTGTGCTTTCCTTCTTTCAACTTATTTAAGAGGAGAACAAAGATTTCTCACTGGTTTGACCAGTCCAATCCAGTATAGTGAGAACATTATGCTTTAATCCTTTAATATTCTGGTCATTATGGGAAGCTTAATTTCTGAGTAAAAATTTGTACATGCTTAAGAAATATTGCAAATTTGAAAAAGTGATGAAAAAACGCAAATTAATGAAATAAGCCCAAATATATTTATATCACAATTACCTCTTAATTGTTACTGAGCAAGTCCAGACCATGAAAGCTCAGTCTTCTATTCCCAGATTTTCCGTTTCTTACACATACCATGATTGCAAGTTCCAGTGCTTATTGAATCATTTATTAATCTCTTAGTATCAATATTGACCTTGTGTCAGAACAAATGCTGCCTTAAAGCAAACTTGTTTTATTTCGCTTTTAGGTTATACAGATATGCTAATCAATATGTTAATTCAATGTCATTGGTCTTCTGTCAAACATTAGCAGGCTGGAATGAAATAGCTAAACTAGTTTTCTTGAAGACTCTGCAGGTTATCTTACAGTGCAGTAAGGAATTATGTCTCTCTAATGTGCCATTCTAAAGCAGAACAGAGGCTCATGCAGACCAGAGTTCTTCTTTTCCATATCAGAGAAGTCCTTTGAAGGCAATTCTTAAGCACATGTTGCACAGCTGGCTTATAACACAAATAAAAATCCTCAATAAAGCAAAGAAAAGCAGGACAGAAAATAAAGAAGGGATTTTTAAACCACAACCATTGTTTTTGAGTGGTGAGGTGCAGCTAACTATAAGGAGTGAAATTGGTTCTCATTTCTTTGTCTCTTGACACATATACAAGATATTTGTCAGATTCTTGGCTCTTACCATGAAGTAAGTAGTCCAGAGACTTAATCAAATGTTTTCCATTGTGTGATGCTTCATTAAGCTCCTGATGCAAGCAAAACCATGTTCTGTATTGAAAGGAGTTTCCTGAGAGTGCCATCGTTTAGAAGAGGGGATACATAGGAAGATTTGAGAGAAAACTCCTGACTGGTGGGGCCTCAGAAAGCAGAACAGTGCTGCATGCTGGGGGATAGGTCTGGCACTGTGGAGCTGTGGACAGACAGTGCAGAGTGCTGGGGCCTGTATAGTGAATCCAGTATCACTCTTAAATTTAAAATATCAAGGTTTCACAACTTTTATTTTTTTTTTTTTTGCATTGAAACATGAGTGAACTGGCTGAAAAGGAATGAAGGACACTACTCCATGCTAATAGCCTCGTGTTTTCCCTAGGACTTTGATACTCTGGGATGAAATGAAGACCAGCATTCTTGTTGTAAAACTACAAAGATCCTAGCAGCTAAGGAGACTGAGGAGCATCATAGAGAGAAGAAGTGATCCATAAGCTTTCTTGCTTTGAGAAGTGTGAATACACTGAAATCCTCGTACAGGAAAAAACCCCTTTGAAGGTAGAACATCAGTGAAGGAGTCAGAGGAGGGAAAAGGCTGTGCAAAGAGAGAGAGTCTGTTTCCTAACCTGTCTGGCTTTAAGAGAAGATCCTACATGGAAAAGACTAATCAATTTATCAGCTGCTAAGAGGAGGTGCCCCTGGAAAGGAATCATCTCCATGGTATGGCATTTAGTGAAGAGTAGTGAGACATGGTATCTTATATGAATACTTCATACTGAGCATACAAAACAAAATAGCAGTTGTCTGAAACGGTTAAAGTGTTCTGTGGAAAAAAGCATTGAAAAATAAATCTGATCCATTGGAGCCTATTATAACACCCATATCCTCAGAGAACAGAACAGATTTGCACTCTCACTGCCATCTGGAATAGAATTATGTTAGCAATCTCTAAAAAATACAAATTAACTATTTCCTGAATTTCTATAGTGCGATGCTTCCTTTTTCTGTTCATGTCTCCTGTTTGGTTAATAATGACAACTTTAAAGTCATTATGTGAATGTCACATTTGCTTACTGTTCAGATTAGAAAGAGTAGTAATGTCTGTGGAAGAGATACATGAAACGTGAAAGATAATTTAAAATGAGTCTCTCTGCCATTAAGTCGATCATCTTTACTAAGACAACAGTAACAGATGCTGCTTAAACTAGCTAGATTATATAGTCTTACAAGTAAAATGAACATCAGGTATGCATGATCACTCTTTTACAGGTGTTTAAAATAGCATACTTGACATGCCAATTAGGAAAAAAACCAGTTAAAATTTAAGAATATCTTTCTTAATGAAGGAAGGAAGCCCACAGTAGATCATATATTTGCTCAAATTGGTTATTACAATTACTGTTCTGTTTTAAAGCAGACCTGCATTTGATTTGCAAATAAAAAACTGAGTTTTTCTCTTTCTTGACTATTTGCTCTTTACAAGAAAGTGTGGAGTAGTTTTGCATAAATAAACTTCAGACTGAAGGCTGTTTGTGAAATGTTCACTTCAATGATTCAGTAATTGTGATTCATGTTTTGTAGCTAATCACTCAAAGCACCTGGTATTATTCCCCTTCTATAGAGGAAGACATAAAATGAGGAATGTATAACTTTCTTTCTGAATTGATGGACGAAATAGAACTAAAATTTATGAAAACATCAAGTTTTCTAAACTTTTTAAGATTATGTGATGTCTGATACAGTTATAGGAAACCAGCAAGCCTGAAGAAATAAGATCATAACTATTTAACCATTTGTCCCCAGAAAAATCCAGAAACATGTTTTGCTCTGGACAGTCTTAAAATCTGCATTACTGAATTCTCATTCCTTAAGCCTTGCAGATTTTTATCTGGTTTATCCCATGAATGTCTCCATCTGGAAGACACAAGCTACATGGAACTGGAGTTAAAAAGACATCCTGTAAGATATCCAAAATAATTATGTCCAGATTAATTCCAGCAAAGTTTGTGCATTTAATTCTTGGAATAACTTGCACTGAGGAAGGACTCAGAGAGCTGAAGAAGGATTTTTAAATCAGTGAGCAAAACAAGAAAAAAATTTTATTATTATTTCCAATTCAATAAATCTTCCCAGAAAGGACCCTCATCGTCTTCCCAGAAAGGGCCATAGCTCTCCAGCTGCAGCCTGAATAGATTGATTCAAAGCAGTTCTAACTGGCTTCAGAGTGAAGAGCTTTTCTTAAATCTGTGTGTCAAATTGTTAGACAATGAACTTGTTGGTGCCAAAAACGGCTGCAGAGGAATGATTCGTCTCTCCATGACTTTGAATTCTAAGATGTGTTTAAACCACAGCTAGTCACTCAAAAGGTCTCTTCAGCCAATGGAGAATAATGGACAACTCGATTTTAGACATCTTATTTTAGATTAAATCACTACAAGCAGTCATTAAGACGAGCTGTGTCCGTGTAAGGTTTTCTACACTGTACTTATCCAGGTTTAGGTTAGATGGCTCTCACTCCTGGCTATAATATTGCTCACCCATACTGGGAGTTCTGATGTGAATTTTAAAACAGCAGATTAGACCCTCACCTTTTTCAGGCTTTTCCATCAGTACTATATAGCTGCCTCAGGCATATCAATGCCCTGCAGGAGTCAATGCCAAAATAACACTTTGTTCTAAGTTATTAAGAACAGATTGGGGATATTATTCCCAAGTAAGATTTAGTCATCTTACATCTACAAAGATCATCTCTTCAGATTTATATAGTTTTCAGGTTGCAGGTGAATGAATTGTTTCTGTAGAGCATTATATACCATGGGTTTGGCAGAATTCCCCAGATGTCTTTCATGAGGATCTCAAAAGACTGATCCCACTCTGTAGCTACCATAATTAAATGTTAATTTTGTCTTCAGAAGGAACAGGACCCACGTGTGTTAATAAATGTGTTGTCATTGTGCTGGCAGGTATGCACTGCTAGCACAGAAATAACATGCCAAATTCTAACCAGATGACCTGGTGGAGCACTGCAGTTTAACCTCTTTCTCACATCTTATGTCAGTCAAAGACTAATGTACTTACACTCCAGAGCAAAACACCCAAACAGCATTTCAATCAGGGAGCCTGCAATGGCAGGAAAGAAATACAGTCTGGCAAAGCTTTTGCTTCTAATAGTGAAATCAAGTACTGGTGTGCTATCCATGACTGCCAGCATTGTTTACAGGCTTGGTTGCTGTGGTGATAGCATCATATGAGTACTGTGATGGGAACTGGATCCTTCTGGCAGCAGAAGTGGTTTTCAAGTAGCCTTTAATTGCTTGTTTAAAAAATACTCCATAGCTTTCCGAGCACACAGCCCAACAAAATAGGAATAGACTTATAGAAAGTCTCCAGCATTGCCTTTCTGTGTAGAGGACAGAAACTGATTTCAAATTAGACAAAAGGCANGGAAAAAAGTCAGCTCAGTCAGATGGTCACTGGTATGTCTGCAACTCACCCACAGCTGCACAAGTGGGAGCTGGAGTTGTCTCTTCACTGTCAGGCCCCAGAGCAGCCCTGAGATGCTGTGTGAGAGGGCCCTCTACAAGTCACAGACCCGCAGCCCCTTTTTTGAGCCATGGTTTGGTGTGACTTCAAAAGTGTCAACATACTTGCTGAATCAGAAACTGAGGTCCAGCAGCAAGGGTACCTTCCCCAGTATCCTACCACTGTCTCTGTCTCAGATCTGGGTGGTAGCTCAGAAAACTCTACGCAGCATCTAGAAGGGATATAAACCTTCCTGCTAGGCATCCTGCCAGTCAGTGTAATCCATGGGTTGAGGCCACTTGCAGCAGGTAAGTACCTCTGCTCCTCCAAAGACATTTTGAGCACCAGTGCTGGCCATTGCCGGCCTTCTCCTTGGAAAGACAGGATTATGCCAGTCATTTCTACATGACTTGAAAAAGCATGGGAGATGTATTTTGTTTGCTATGATCCCTGCCCTTAAATCGGTTTCTAAAGTTGAGGAATGGAACTAATAAATAAAACTAATTTGCACTCTTTTGTGGTGTCCCTGTCCTTTCTGTCTGGACTGCACTGCATTAAACTCATGTCAGAAACAACCAGCTGGTTCTTTAATATAATAATTTGTTTTCTTTTACTCTCATTCCCTTATCATAATACTGGGACTGTGTGGCAGATACCAACACTTCTCAGGTAAACCTACCACTTAGCTTTTGCCCTGGTGTAAAATTTGTCTCAAGTGTGCAGTAACAAAATATTCTTTCTACATTTTTTTTTCAGGAGCCTTTCAGTGCCTGTTCTATGTGCATTGGAGTGGGAATGGAGGAGGTGAACCTGGCAGAAGTTTAACATGTTTCTGCAGTGCTATGACTGTTCAGCTGTTTTGTGTTTTAAACAAATGCTTCAGATCTTCTTATTCCAGAAAGGAAAAAAAAGACTTTTTAAAGTGTGAAGGATTAATAACTATTCAGTTTCCAAAAGGAAAGCATACACCCAGATACAGTGTTATTTCTCTCACTCAAAACCAGATCTTGTCCAGATGTATGAAAATTTTCAAGTGTTTGAGTTTACACACCTAACATGGTAAACCAGAATCCGACATGATTACATGTCCAAGGCTTGACCAGAGTACACGATGAAGTGAAATTCAAAACTGTTAGTAGCTTGCATGGGAGTTGTTGCATGCTGGATAATTGGAAACATTTAGTATCTGAACCTGGATTTCATATTCTGGACTTGTCTTATCTCTTCTATAGTTTCTGACTTTGTTGCCTCCCTTAGCCTAGTCTTAAATTATACATCAGTCTTTTAAGATTTTTTTTTTCTTTCAATTATTGTTAGCATTAGCTAACTATAATGTATTTTCATCTTACCTGCCTTACTGAGATTCTTAAATGTCTTTGCTAAAATCCTCCCTTTAATGAGCAGATTATATTTTACCTTGCTAATTGGACACCACTGCATGGGAAGGTTAGGTGAGGACATGAAACTGTCTGGAAAAAGAAAGCACATTGCACTGTCTAGAATTGAATTTGCAAATAATTGTCACTTAACACATTCAAATTCTAGAATATTTGTTCCCTGGGCTAGTTCAGTGGAATTCAATACATCCTCCCAGCTACAGGTAGCCTAGTGGGGCCTCTTCCACAGTTTTGGGGGGCTGGCTGGAAAAAATGAGGAATAGGCAAGATGGAGAGGGAGCTCTGATGTGCAGAGCATCTCCTTCTGCCTGCATGACTTGTGGGGCTGCATTTAACTGGGCTTATTTAATGACCACTTGATTTTGTCTCACGGACTGGGCTTGGATTGCAGGATGCCATGTTAAAAGCTGTAGCTTTCTGCTTTCCATAGTGCATCTTCTGCTTCTGAAACAGGCATTTTTGAAACTTTCCTGTCATTTCACCTGCACTGTGTTTTCTTGCTTATTACTTATATTACTGTACCAGAGACAACATAATTCTAGCATTAATTCTCTGAAGGAACGTGTCTCTTTCGCAAATGTAGCTCTGATCTGAGATGTGAAAATGCAGGTGAAGAAAGCACATTAGATCATCAGAAACTGAAAAGATAATGTGAACGGAAGCCTACCATGAATAAGTGAAACTGTCTCTACCCGCCAGCTGGAAACAGGCCTGCAGGTTGTGATGATGGTTGTGATAGGAAATGTAAGCAATGCTTACTGAAACACTGAAGTGTCATTGGAAAGTGACATTCTTAATACAGAAAGCTACTGTATAAATTACACCCATCAGTTTTGCATTGAATAGTTTGCCTACTCTAGTTTTGAATTCTAAGTACATAAAATAATTGATAATGAAATGAACCAGACTGAAATCCTGGATATAGGTGAGCACAAGAGCTTTTCCTTTTCCTTTTTTTTTGAGTTTTGGCTTGTGTATTGTCACATCTGCTGGACAGCTGATGGGAGCATTTGCAGCATAACGCAGCCTCTGTGTTGTAGTGCTTGCTGGCCAGTGGCATTTTGTTAGCTCAGCCTGCCAGTAATTCCATTGTGATGCTTGGCACAAGCAGCCTGGATTAATCTCCATATTGAAGGAGGGAGTCTGCATAACAGAAGCCATAATTTGGATGTTGGTTTTGGTCCCTTTTGTGGCCAAACCACATATCCAGCTTTCACACAACAAAGTCTCTTATAAGAAAGTGTTGGCTGGGAAGTGGGCCAAATTCATCTTCTTGTCATTCCATGACATCAGGAAGACTTGCCATGGGGAACATGTCACATTATTCCTACAATTAATCCCTACGAAGGCCTTTTTGGAGAAGCTTTTCTCCTTTACACTCTCAATTTGAATACAGGGTTTGTTTTTGTGCAACACATTTGGGTGGAAGGGTCTAGGAAAAGGCTGTATTTTGACTTAGTGCAATGCTTGCACAATGGGATCAGGCCTCTTGGGTGGGTTTGTAGCACCAGTTCTATGAACGGTCTAAACTCAGGGGAGAGGTATTTTCTCAGAATGTATTCCTTCTTTATTTGTTACTGAAGTCTAGTTCCTGAATTATATAAATAGCTGTGCTAATGACAAGTCAGTTTTGACCAACTGTAAGCACACAGCTTCCAGTAATTTGGAAAACTGTGGTTCTCTTTGTTCCTAATCAAGGCCATCCTTTTATCTGGAAGAAAAGCCATACATACACCTTTCGACTTGGATTTTGTTTCTAGTATAGGAAAACAGAACACAGGTTTGTCGGGTAGGTTTGTCTACATTTTGACAGTGAAAGGCTGAGACTGGCAATTCTTCCACCTGTTTTTTGGCAATTCCTGCCAGGAGGAGGAGATGGGAGAAGTAAATGAGAACTGACAGCAGAAATAAAAAATAGCAGCATCTGTAAATAGATGAAACCTGATTTTATTCTTTTAACTTGGTTTACTTCTTACAAAAAGGTGGAATTTTTACATGTTGATCTACAGAAGAACAATGCAGGAATGAAGGCATGTGCTTACACATGGTTCAGGGCAGAGGTGTGTATGATACACAGGACTGAACAGTAGGATGAGGTATGAATTATTAGTATGTGATCTAATTTGTGGTAGGGACCTATGATGCACATCAGTTAATGAGCTGAAAAGAATTTCTTCCTCTGCAGTAAACCATATGTTCTTCATTTCTTACGAGAAGATATGAGGACTAAAACACACAAGGTAAATCACAAAAAGACACTGATAAATCTCAGCTGAAGAAACTCAACTTCTTATTTTAAAATAAAATTAATTTAAATTTAAATTAATTTTCTCTTTCCTGTTCTACCTTCATTATTTTTCTTCTCATATATTCAGCATTAATATTGGCCTAATCTGTCTGTTCAGGGTTTCAGTAGTAATAACGTTTATCACTGCAGCATCTAACACACACTGCAGAAACTATGGAGTGATCCCATGGAGCCTGTAACTCTGGCAGTTTCCAAAGGCTGTAATGATGTTGCTAGTTGAGGACAAAAAAGCTAAGAGTTTATGAATGTTGCTTCACTGGACAGCACTTCATAAACAAAGACATGTTCATCTTGGAATGCTTTTCTGTAATTCAACATTTGAATTGCATAATATATTTCATACCTTAGGCTGAGAGTTACAATTCAGAAATCTGTAACACAGGGCCAGCTGTAAAGAGAGAATTCATTAGTTATCTTTTAACTATTTCCAAGCCAGTTGCCTTTTTCTATTGAGTTGGAAAATGTGTTTAGGACAAGTCAATTTACTGTGCTTGCTTTTATGGCTATTGCAAGGGGCTGTTCTGAACTGCTTTTCAAGTTCTACTGAGAAACTTGTTCATGCGTTAGGTAATGAACAGTCATGCACACTTCAGCCATTTCCCAGGATCTATCTCTGCTGCAGAGTTGCAAATAGAACTGCCTTTGTGAGTGAGCCACAGGAAATGGGACGTCTGTCACAGCCAGCAGGACCACACAGTAATACTACGTGACTTACAAGCACTTTTCTTTTTATTGAAAGCTGAACAGAATTGGGGATAATTAGAGAAAATCTTACATCTGCATGGTCTTTCTTTGCTTAACTAGGAAGAGGATTTAATTTGCAGAAGCTGTTACAAAGGCCTAGTTTTTTTCACATCATACTAGGTATTCCACATTATTTTAGTTAGATGAACACAACTGTAGACTTCTTATAAGACCCACCCTAACTTCAGGCTGTTCTAGGTTCTTTTTTATGGTGTAAATCCATCTCACCAGCTGTTTCTTGAGGGTCTGAGAAAGACTGGGAACAACTGAGGTTTACATTGACTAGTGTTGGGCCTGTTTTTATGACATTAGGTGGGATCCCTTCCTTATCCTCACCCCAGCTAAAGGGGCTCCTGGTGTCCGCAAAGCAGAAATTTAACATAAATAAAACATGCAATACTGTCCCAAAGAACTTTATATAGGCTTTGTTGTAAGTATAGATTTTTTTTTGTTTCACATAGAAATCTCATAACAGGGCAGCATGCAAAACCCACCTGCACAAAATTTCCCTCCTGTTTTACTGTGGGAAGGGATGTGTCTGCTCAGGCTTTCTGACATGCAAGTGAGAGGCACAAGCAAAATGGACTGTGCTCGTCCTGCCAACAGTGCCATCCTCTAGCAGAAGTACCAGCCCTATACACTGGGGTCACTTTTTTTTCAGAAAATATTCTATTTCATATATAACAAACAACAACAAGGTTAATTATAACTGAATTTTTCAGCTTAGCACTTAATTAAAATCCATTTTATAAAGGAATGACTTCAGTTACTGACTGATAATTAGGTCAAACTAGCTATTTACCAAATTTAAATGCATCCAAACTGCTACAAACAGAGAGTCTGTGGCAACTGTGCTTTTGTCTGGAGATATATGTGACTTCTGGTATTTGTGTTTATATAAAAGGAAAAAACTGTAATAATTACAGGACTCATTAAACTCTCTCAAAAAACCTCCTGATTGACAAGAAGTTGTAATTAAATAAGGCATCTCAGTCTTAGAGACATAATTAACTCCAGCCCTACTCTTTGGTGAATGACCTTTGCAAGCACCCCTGTCCGCGGTCAGAGGTGTGACTACAGCCTGCCCTGCCCCACCCTTTTTGCATGAGGCTGTGTGGGGAGAGCACAGACAGCTGTGTACTGGAGACATCAGCAACAGCTGCTCCAGTGCAGTTTGCATGGGGAGCATCTCAACAGTGCGCCCTGCTAAAGCTGTGTTTATGCATGGATACTTCAAGAGAGCTTTGAGAGGACAACACTGCAGCAAATTAGAAAAACATGTCACTCATCACAAAAATAATCATAACAAGATGAAAATATCTCGCTGTCAGAAAACATAAATTACCTTGTAAAAGACCTCTTAACTTTCTTGTTTCCTTTTCGTCCTTTTTGCTCTCAACCATATTTGCCATGTGCAATCCCACAAGCTCAGATTTCACCAGCAAAATTTATGTCTGAAGGAAAAATTGCTTGATTTATGTAGTTAATATAAATCAAGTTTGAAGTGGTTTATTAACTTGCTAAAAACACATAATTAAAGTGATCATTGAAGAATGCATTCAAGATCAAAATCACTACAACACTAGCAAACATGAATTTCTAAATACCTTTCTAAAACACCCCAAGAACTGATTAAACCCCTCCATCCAGAAGCATATTTGCCTCTCCTAGACACAGTGGTTTCCGAGTGTGCTGGTCTCTGCAACCTGGCCCTCCACTATTTTGCTGGACTACCCCCAGTAGCCTGTCCCTGTTTCTTGTGCTGGAGTGCCCAGCACTGGACACATCACCCAGATCTGTCTCATCAGGCTGACGAGCAGGACCATCTCCCCTGACCTCCTGGCAATGCTCTGCCTAATGTGACCCAGGAGGCTGCTGCCTTTCTTCAAAGTAAAAATGACAACAATTTTAGAGATGTTTAAAAATTTTTGGTGGGTTTGGACTGCACTGGCCCAAAGGAAAAGCTGTCCCTGAGCGTCTACAAACAAAAATGAAGGATTTTTCAGACTGCTTGTCTACATTGTAGTTTGTGCCAGTATAAGAAGGCTGGAGAGGAACTTTTTACACGAGAATGTAGTGACAGGACTAGGGGGAATGGCTTTAAACTGAAAGAGGTTGGTTTAGATTAAATATTAGGAAGAAATTCTTCACTATGAGAGTGGTAAGGCTGCCCAGTGTTGGAAGGTATGGGTTAAACTGTCAAGGAGGACTGTAAATCAATCAAATGACCTTGCAGCCTGAGTGAGCAGCAGGCCACTGATTCTCCAGCATGGACCAAATTTAAAGGTGCCTGCACCTCTGCTTATGTACCTTTGCCCAGTTGCTGCTTTCAGGATCCCCCGGATAGCAAGGGAACAGCAATAAATTGTCTCTTTGCATTCTAACAGTGACTTCATGGTTGTCCCAGCTACCTGCTTATGTTGACACGCACATCTAGAGAAGCTGTGGATGTCCCCTCCCCGGAAGTGTTCAAGGCTAGGCTGGATGGGACTTTGAGCAAGCTGGTCAAGTGGAAGGTGTCCGTGCCACGCCAGGGGGGTTGGAGCTAGATGATCTTTAAGGTCCTTCTGACTCAAACTGTTCTATGGTCCTACACTTCTGTAATTTTCACTATTACTGCTTCTTGTACTAAGGAACCAAGGTTAACACAGGGCTTCTTTCTACGTGCTGCAGCTACACACTTCGATGTCAGTTTGTGAAAATACTTGGTGTTTTGAGCTAAAACACTGAATTTTCAGCCAATGTTACTGATCATGTCTGACAAGTCTGCTGCAGGATGGCAGAACAGAAGTGAGGACAAAAGGTAGCTTCTTGTCTTTAGTGTGATATTCTAAAGATAGCAAAGTAACTTTCTTAATTTGGTGCCTTAGTGGTAGCTGAGCTATTTCCCAAATCTGTGGTAGCACGTACATGGTGTAGCCTCATTTTTTTAGAGTTGTGATGTCCTGTACTGTGTGTTTCTCAGTATGAACACTCTGGTCCTTCTGTCTGTGAGAGCAGAAAGCAGAACTGGCCTTCCTCTGTAAAATGATTTGCTAGTCTCAGCCCATAATGTGATAGATAACTGTTCTGTGTAAACAACATGGTTGACAAACACTGCTTGGGAGACTGAATTTAAAATCAAGAGATCTGAAAACGGAGGCCAAAGCAACTACTTGATAAAGTCTGGGCCACATTTCCCCATGGGCATTTCTAGGAAACGATCTCCAGAGACGGTAAAAGGAGTGAATCAACTAATACATCCCAGAACATTTCTCTCATTCTTTTGAGTCCTTCATAAAAAGCACAGGATGCAATAAAGCAGCCTTTCCCTAACGAGAATCAATCAGCTGTCTAACTGCATTTCCTTTCTCAAACACAGATCAGATGCTGTACAAGAGAGCACAAAAGACATTACAAAACAGCCTTTCCACAATGAAAGCTTCTTCCTAATTCTCTATAATTAGAATGACTTTTGAATGAGAAACAGCCTGTACAATTTGTGCAGCCTGAGAGACTTCCTGCTCCAAAGAGCTATGAAATAATAACCTAGAGTGGGCTGCACCAGACCTTCCCCTGCAGAATTAATTTTGTCTCCTGGACATCACTGGGAGTTTTGTGATGGATTCATAGAGTATCTGGGGAGAGGGGAACCCTGTGATAACACAGTTGCTCTCTGTTTACCACAGACCATGAGGATGACCTACAAATTTTCCTACGCAGGCAATTTCTGATGGTGTCCAGCATTTTTGTCTTCCGTCTGACCCTGGTGGACAGCTGCGTGTGCTGCATTGGTCCCAAATCAAAATGCTGACTGATGCCAGCTGACAAATCAGAAGTCTCATGCTAAAATGCTGTTCAGTTTGCATCAAGGTGCCTTGAAAAGCTTGGTGGTTGTATTATGTTTACACCATTATTTACAGGGAATGACAGAAAAACACACTTGTTTCAAAACAAGTATTAATCAATGTTTATTAAAAGCAGGTTATTTCCCCCATTCATATATTCTCAAATGCAGTTTAAGCCTTCTATAGACATAAATGCATAAAGCTAAATAATCCACAGTTAATAGATTTATCTTTTTAGTGTTTATATTGCCCAAAAGAAATGTGAAACGTGAGAGGTTTGTGACTTTTTTACTTTAATTTACTAGCTGTGTTATATGCATTCTACGGCAATGTCACAGTCGAGATCAGTGAAATTATATTAAAGAGAACATAATTTTTTCTTGTGCTGGAGTGCACTTTGTTTTCTAAGAATGGTATTGGGCCACTGGAGAGGTGGGTGGTGGGAAATTGGACTGAAAATACTTTTGATTATTTTAGGTTTTTAGTCTGATGAATACATAAAGTAAGCATTCACTCCAACAAGGGCTCATTTTTCCTTTGAAACAAAATATTTTAATGAAGTATTTTTCTAATATGAATCAGTGAAGATAATTAACTTTTTAAAAATCTAGTCCACTTGGAACACCTATGATTTTAATGGGAGACAGAGAAATCAGCAGCTTTTTATCTTTTACAATTTCTGTTTTTTCTGCTATCCAATGGTGACGTTACGTGAGCACAAAAACTGCTGAACTACACTACTAAGTCATGGGAATCAAAACACATAGAGAAGGCATAGCTCAAACTAAGTTTGTAAATTATTTCTGTATTGCAAAGGCTGTATTAGCTCCTGCAGCTTCTGAAGCAACTACAGAGGATGCTCTATGTTATGGCACTTATTTCATGACTGTTTTATACTTTGCTAAAGATCTTGCATCTCCTTGATACTTCCACCTATGTCCTAATACCCACTATATATCTGGCAGCCCTTTGCTCTCTGCAAATGAGGAAATCCCAAATCCACCCCCTCCTCCCTCCCCTCAACCCTCACGCTGCCCCAGAATAATAACTTTTTCTTCATGCAAATAGAGTAGCAGATGGGGATAAGAAAGGGGAGCAAGCCTGAACTTGTTATAGGATTGTCATCCTTCATTTATTCAATATTTCACTTTGTTAGACTTCCCTTTTCAGTTTTCCTTAATGACTTTGACTTTTGTTCCCCAAGTGCAAATACAAAACCTAGATGTTTAAAATTCAAAACACTGTGGCAAGTTTCACCAAGACTTTATTATTATACACTAGTAGGGATTTAGATATGACAAATACTTGCATCGTTGTTTTACTTTCGTGGATCCATTATTTCCCATCTCACTCACCACGATCCAGTTCTGAAAGCAGGTTTTAGAGCTCCTTGAGAGATTTCATGTTATGAATTCTGCTTTTTGTATACAATAGATATTTCAGCCTGTCCAAGTAAGTAAAACTCCACCGGGAAAAGCAAATACACTATGTAGCAAATAATAAAAAAAGAGATGCTCAATACTAAATTTCTGAAGTAGTCTATACAGGGTTAAATAGCTTTAAAGTCAAAACCAAAAATCATCTGCACCACTGCTCCTTGTACTTGCTCTCTCTCTGCTCTTTAACCGCAACATGTCCATGACACTGCGTGCGTATATGTCTCGCAAATTAACATTGATATTTGAATCGCTGGATGAGTTCTTCATGAGTTTCTTTAAAGCTTCACGCTGCCGAAGAGCGGCTTCTTTTATCTTCAGTGTAAAATAACAGGCAGAGAAACGGTCATTTATTATAGCTATTGGCAAAGCCAAAACCAGTATTCCTGATAGTATACACATAAAGGCTACTACCTTACCAATGGTAGTGTCTGGTCTAATGTCACCATAACCAACTGTTGTCATGGAAGTTGTTGCCCACCACCAAGCACCAGGCACGCTTGTGAAAGTTGTGCCTGGCACACCTTGCTCAACGAAGTATTCCACAGTGGAAAATATAGAGATTCCTACAGAGAGGAAAAGAAGCAGAAGGCCAACCTCCTCATAGCACTGAGCAATAGTCATCCCAAGAGACCGCAAGCCTGAAAGACAAGAAATGCTGTCAGGAGGTTGATTCATGTAGCTGACATAACTTTGCAAAACATCTCCTATTTAAAGGCTGATTGCTTTATGTTTTCTTTGAATGCTGGTGAACATGTTTTGAGAATCACAGACTCAGTAAGATTGGAAAAGACCGCCAAGATCATCAAGTCCAACCTTTAACTGAACACCAGCTTGTCAACTAAACCATAGCACTAAGTGACACATCCAGCTGTTTCATGAACACTTCTAGGATTGTGACTCTACCACCTCCCTGGGCAGCCCATTTCAATGCTTAACCACCCCTTCCATGAAGAAATTCTCCTTGATATCCAACCTGAACCTCCCCTGGCACAGCATGAGACTGTTTTCTCTTTTCCTGTTGCTTGATGCCTGGGAGGAGAGGCTGACCCCACCCAGCTACACCCTCCTTACAGGTAGTTGTGGAGAGCAATAAGGTTCTCCCTGACCCTCCTTTTCTCCAGGCTAAACAACTCCAGCTCCCTCAGCCATCTTCATATGATTTACCCTCTCAATCCTTCACCAGTTTTGCTGCCTTTCTTTGTACACACTCCAGCACCTCAATGCCTTTCTTGTAGTGAGGGGCCCAGAACCGGACACAGGATTTGAGGTGTGGCCTCCCAGTGCTGAGTACAGGATGATAAATAGCTTCCCTAGTTCATGTGGCCACCCTATCCGGGCCATGATGCCATTAGCCTTTTTGGACACTTGGGCACAGCTGGCTCATCAGCACACCCAGATCATTTTCCACTGGGCAGTTTCCAGCCACTCTGCCCCCAGCCTGTAGCACTGCATGGGGCTGTTGTGACCCAAGTGCAAAACCCAGGACTTTGCTTTAACAAACCTCACACTGTTGGTCTCAGCCCATCTATCCAGCCTGTCCAGATCCCTTTGCAGAACCCTCCTATCCTCCAGCACATCAACTCTTCCATCCAACTTGGTGTCATCTACAAACCGACTGAAGGTAAAAGTCAATTCCCTCATCCAGACCATCAATAAAGATATTAAACAGGACTGGCTCCAATACTGAGCCTTGGGGATCTCACTAGTGACTGGCCACCAACTGGATGTGGCACCATTCACTAACACTCCCTGGGACCAGTCCTCCAGCCAGTTCTTTCCCCAGCAAGGAGTGCATCTGTTCAGGCTACAGGCTGCCAGTTTTTCCTGGAGAATGCTGTGGGAGATCATGTCAAAGACTTTACCGAAGTCCAGGCACACAACATTCATAACCTTTCCCTCATCCAGCCATGTGGTCATAAAAGATCAGGATGCTCATGCCTTGGCTGAACTGTCCTTTCCTAAACCCATGGCGTCTGGGCCTGATCCCCTGGTTGTCCTGTACATGCCGTGTGATCACACTCAAAATGATCTGTCCCATAATCTTCCCCAGCACCAAGGTGAACACTGTAGTTCCTCGGACTCTCCTTCTGACCCTTTGTGTAGATGAGCACTACATATGCTAACTTCCAGTTACCTGCAACCTCCCTGGTTAACGAAGGCTGATAATAAATGATGGTGAGCAGCTTGACAAGGTTTTCTGCCAGCTCCCTCATCAGCCTAGGAGGAGTCCCACGTGCAGGCCCCAGAGACCTGTGAGTGTTTAAGCGGCACAGCAGGTGACTACCTATATCCTCTTGGATTGCAGGGGGGCTATTCTGCTTCCTGTCCGTGTCTACCAGCTCAGGGGGCTGGTTGCCATGAGGATACCGTCTCTCTGTTAAACAAAGAGGAAAGGACGATATCAAGTGCCCCAGCCTTCTCCTCATCCTTGATGATAATGTTCCTCCCCACATCCAGTAAAGGACAGAGTTTTTCCTGGGCCCTCCTTTTGTTGGTAATGTATTTATAAAGCCACTTTTTATTACCTTTCACAGCACTGACCAGATTGAGCTCTAGCTAAGCTTTCACTTTTCTAACTTTCTCTCTACATGACCTAATGAAATCCTTGTACTCTTCCCAAGTTCCTCTCCTTCTTCCAAAGGTCATAAACTCTCTTTTCTTCTCTTAGTTCTGGCAGAAGCTCCCTGTTCATCCAGGTTGCCCTTCTTCCTCCCCGGCTTGTCTTTAGGCACATAGGGACAGCCTGCTCCTGAGACTTTAGGATTTCTCTCTAAAAGTATCCTGCCATT
Organism: Platysteira castanea; assembly: GCA_013397175.1. Lineage (NCBI taxonomy): Eukaryota > Metazoa > Chordata > Aves > Passeriformes > Platysteira > Platysteira castanea. The sequence continues at coordinate 119,313 of VYXC01012987.1, read as the reverse complement.
CTGGACCTCTCTGGTTTAAGGGCTATTTCCAAACAGACTCTCTGAACCAGTGTCCTGAATAGGCCAAATCCTGCCCTCTGTAAATCCAAGTGAGAGGTTTTGTTGCCCTCTTTCCTTACTCGACCATGAACTGAAAACTCTCTCATTTCATGGTCACCATGCTCATGGTGGCCTCTGACCATCACATCTCCCACCAGCACTTCTGCTGGTTTAATGAGGCACTGACCCTGGTAGGCTAAAAAGAGATGCTGCTCTAAACACTACTGGGAAAAAGTGATTTAAAGAAGTAGATCACAATGTCAGACTGAACCTCTGACATCATCTCTATTTTCTTTAAACAGAGCACAGAAATTCTTCTCATAACTTAAAATTTGAACTATGTACACATATAACTTAGACAAACTAAACTATCTTGATTTATTAATTAAGAGCAGATCTAGCACTATTCTAAACTAATTAAAAACACACTAAAAGCACCTGCTTTATACTTGGAGCCTGAATGCACCAAACCTCTGTTTTCCAGCCACTGTCCTATTTTTCTCTAGGATCAAGGAGCCCTCAGGTACCAAATTTGTGTTGCCATGTGAATATTCATGCCCCAGCATAGTTCACTCAATAACTTTTTTTTAAGGATCGTTTTCAATCCTTTTACAGTTGTCACAGATTCTCTTCGACCCCTCTTTCATCCCTCAAACCCTATCACTATCTTGTATCTGTAGACATCAAAACAAATACGGTTTTCCAGTAACAGCTGCACTTGTGCCAAACTCAAGATAGCAAAGCCTCTCAATGCTAGCACGGAATCCTGTTAATTGACTGATGTACTGCATCAGTCCTTTTGCCCATGAGCTGCACAGGGAGTTTGGAACCACTCTCTATAACCCCCTATGTTCCTGTCAGAAGTGCTGCTTCAAGGCTAGACTGCCCCACAAGGCAAGCAGGAAAGTAAATCCAAAAATAGTGCCATGGATAAATGTTGCACACATAAACAAAGAAGGAAGATAACAGGGTATCAATTCAGCTGAGACACATAGGAGACTGAAATGATCTTTTGAATCACTTTGGATTAGTTTTTAATAGTGTTCTTTAAAAATGTGAGATGTTTTCTCTAATAAATGAGAAAAACATAATGCTTATGAATTACCCTTCATGGGTATACTTTGCACTAAACTAGTGTTTGCAAAACAGCTTACTGAGGCTCTGCCTCTGCTTGCAGACTTCATATGCTCATTAGTGTTATAAGCAAGTCAATTTTTCTATAGTCTCAAACTACAAGATGTTAAAATTTCTTGCTTTTGGCTCTTTCTTTTCCCCTGCAGGTCTAATGGGTTTTAAAGGTTTTGTTTACGTACAGCAAACAATGGAAGTACACAGTAGACTTTGGAGGTAATGTTGGGGTTTTCTTCCAATGCTATCTACTACCAACTCCAGTAAAGAACGTACCCATATTGAGGTCTTATATTACTATAACTATGATCTGTAGAATGTTTATTACAATGATACAGATTAAAACTTTAACACAAGGGGAATAAGATATATCAGTGCAATCTTTTCTCTGTCAACATAACTGCCTCCATACTTTGGAAACACTAATATCAGCAGTGCAAAAGCTCTGTGAGATAATTGCAAGGACTCAGATCAAATTCTCATCTTCCAAGGAAGATACTGTGATCCTTTGCCCTGTAAAACCTCCTACTGAACAAGGCAGAAGAGTAAGTCCTTTCAGGTGAGCTAGGAAGAAGGTACAATTTAATATTAACCCTGTAGCATTTTTTCTCAAAGCATAAATTAATATTATAAAAGCCAGGATTTGTACCTTATGATGAATCTTGAGAGTATTATAGCAAAAAGAAAGCAACTTTCACATAAAATAGATAAAATAAGGAAGAACAGAACAGTAACTGTTGACTATCACAATGATGACATTCTCATTTTCCCTATGGTAAGTTATTCTAGACATTCAGGGCTTGACTTTTTCTTTTTATTATTTTTAGTTCTAGTATACTCATCTAAAATTAAGATATAATTCTCCACATTTTTAGATGAAGTCAGGAGACATTTTTAGGGAAATCTGTGAATCAGAGAAGTTACGGGACTCCACAGCTCATTCTAAGGGGAATCAGTTGGTGTAATGACACCTATAAAGTATACTACTGTATTACTTTGTACCTTTTTAAAATGTCTCTGAGCTGTGGCACATGGCCAAACTAGGGCTGTTCCAGCACAGACACCTCAGCAAGTCTTACAGCTTTTAAGGAGAACTCCTCGCCAGGAGCTGTGACAGCTTGGTTACTCATGCTTAGAAGGTGCTAAGGTGCTGTAACAGAGTTGGTGTGAGGCTGGCAAGGAGCCCCAGCCCAGGAAGGAGGAAGGGGAAACACTTCTGCCATGCAGGTCAAGTTCCATCTCTCTTTTGTCCAAAGTGACTTGGCAATACAAGCTGATATTCAGAAGCATCGATTTACACAGCATTTAAATAACCCTAAAGTTTTGACAAAAAAAAGCGCTGAAGTTTCAACTTTTCTTGACTCCAGAGGCATGACAGCCTGAAATACGCTATGGTCTTCTCTCAAATATACGCTCACTGCCATCACAAGTAAGATGCTCACACCCTACTTCTCCTCAAGAAGTCCCTCTGTATGTGCTTCCCAGAGGGGACCAGCAAGGCTTCACAGAAAACATGGCCCCAGGAGGAAGGCAACAGCTTCTGAGAACAGGAAAAGTGCAGCTCCAGTTCTCTTCTATTCTTGAAGCTACTAAAATCCATAATTTTGCTGTATCAAAAGAGCAGTCTTGCCCTCTAGCTACACATTTTATGGACAGAGGTACTACTGATTTCTCAGTGGTTCCTCGATGAAGTATAGTATTTTGCATAAGTAACTACACACTCACATCAGTCTAGCCTGAATGTTTCTAGGCATCATATCACTCCAGTGAGCTGGCTTCAGCTTCCAAAGGGGCGAAAATTACTTTTTTAATTTCTTTTTTTCATTCTTGTCCTTGTCCCACAGGAAGGTTAAGCTGCTATTTCTTGAAAGTGAAGAAAAGAACTGATTTTTTTCACCTCATTCATTTCTGCCCCCGACAGCAGGGCCAGGCTGCTGTTGTGATCCCAGCTTTGCTATGGCTCTGCACAGTACCACAGAGATGTCCTCCTTGTGGCTGTGAACACCCCTACTTGGTGAAAGAGAAGCTGCTGCCTGCAGACACAGATCTTCTGCTCTTGCATTCATCTTGCCACATGAAACAACTGAGCAGTGCCTGAAGCTTCGTGTGGTCTGAGAGTGTAGGAGTTGGAGAGAAGCTTCACTGGAAGGCAGCTGTCAGATCCAAGGCAAGAGAGCAGAAGAGTTTCAAGAGCCACCCCTGAACACTGAGGTTTATCAGGACTGCCTAGGCAGGTGCAAGGAGGGTGGTCTCTATGTATGAGAGAGATGGGGCTCATCTTGCATTTGGAGCTGTGGTAAAGGATGTATTGAGAAGAACATTAACAAACCTCTTCAGATAGAAGGTCAGAACAGTGAGTTTCTACATTTAAATTATACAAACTTGATTTAGCATTCTGGACCTAAGTGGGCAGCAACTGACCTATCAAAGGAGCAACACAATGATGGTAACACTGCTCCAAGTGGTACATATGTTGCTTCTTGTACCTTGAAACCAGCATTTTGATTCCAGTAAAAAGAAGACAGCACACCTCCAGATCAGGATACTACATTTTTATATAATTAATTCACTTCTACCTAACATAGTATTATTAAATTCCACGTCACTCAATATTGTGACATAAACTGTGGTAAATACTGAATAATTAACTTAAGAATAAATAAACCTAAGTGTTTAGACCATCCTTGAAAGTACGTATACCTGAAATTAGCAGTTATACAAATATCTGAAACATCTGATTTATAGTTGATAGAAAGAGCCCCAAAACTGAGTGGCAGAATGAACACATTCATTCTGTAACAGTAAAATGCAATAATCTGGAAACTTTTAAACTAGAATCAACATACCTTTGGATGATCATTTTATTAGTCAGCACAAAAGTGCCCTGGTGAGATGAAATCTTTTTCTTATTTTCAAAACAGTAAGAGAGGATGGCATTCACATTACAACTACCATCAAAAGTGGTAAAAGCCTTTCTTGCAAAAAACCTCTGCCAAACCCTGCAAAACTTATAATGAAGTGAAACTAACACATTGCCAGGCTGAATCATTATAAGCTTCCTCTCAACTGCTTTCTAAGGGACTGTTATCCATCAGTATAGGCATACTCTAGGTTATAGGCATAATCTAGGTTAGAGAGTAAGATTAAGATACTTCCCAAACTGCTATGATTATGCTTATGATTATGAGTAGCATCAAAGCTGCTCCCTGCCACTGGCAGGCAGGTTTGCTACCCTTCAGTGGGAACAAAAATAAGACACATTCTGCTGCTGTGAGGACACTGCAACTCCTGCTGAACTGGGGTCAGTTCACAGAGATGGCTCTCCAAAAATATGGACAGCCATCAAACCATTCCTGCTTCATGGCTGGAAATCCTGGAAGGGCACACTGAGTGCATTTTAAGAACGATCATCACTGTCTTCAGAACAGGCTAATACTGCAGGACAGAGATCAAGAATTACTATTATCATCTAATTTTTTCAAAGATATGAGTGTTGGCTGAACATTTCTCCTGCCAAATTCAGCACCATATTCTGCACTGATTTAAGTGGGAACATAATCAAATCATTTTGAAAATGCCGAGACAGCTTTTATTCTTTTATATAGCCAGGCATGCACTTGCCATGAAGTAGTAATAAAATCAGGGGAAACACAAGAGGAAATTCAACACTTTCTGATCAATTCCAGCTTCCTCTGATAAATTCCCACTGGAAAATGTTAACTTTTATGCCTTCCTTTCACCAAAGAGAGTGAACAAGATGGTTCACAGAAATGCATTTCACCTTCCACCCCACCCCTGACCGCTGTTCATTTATCTGTCGGCAGTGCCTGGATACTCAGGGCCTCACACCAACTGGTGAACGCTGGCTGAACCTGGCACTGCTGCTCTGTGCTGCACCTAGGTCCCACTGCCTAAGCAGCCCCCAGATGGTTTCCACATACCACAGGAGTACCAGAGGTTTCAGTGGGGCCAGAGAGCCCCACAACCCATCACCTGCAAAGATTCAGTTTTAAACAGTTTCCTTGAAACATTCTCCACTGCAGTTGTTTTCAGGATCTATGATGTGGACAAAATCGTGATATATTTCTTTGCATATACTTTTAAACAAGCCCAATTTTGACAGCTGTCATTAGCGGGCCTTGGATAATACCAAAAGTGTGGGCTGATGATCTTTGCTTCTTCCCTAATAAAATCAACTCAAATATGTTTTTAAATTTATCACACTATGAATGACTGGTGGATGATTTACAGAATGCAACTCTGAGGTCTGTTTTTGTAAATGTTCAATGCACACAATATAAAAGACTTTATGAAGAGCTCAAATTTTTCAGACAAGGCCCCTGTCACTCAATTATAACGTTCAAAAGTAAGATTTTCACAAGCCATTACTGCTAACAGATTGTGCAAAAAAGCTTGGGCAGAAATGCACACAAAATGGAGGGCTGTGAGGAGGGACAACTGTTGCAGGCAGTGAAGCTGAGAAGTACCATAGCCATGGCCAAATGTACCTGCTGAATGTCTTCCCAGCTTCAGCATTCGCAGGGCTCTGAGCAGTCTCAGCACTTGGACAATGCGCCCCACATTCTCCAGTTCCTGGGAGCTCTCACCACCACACAGGCTCTCCACCAGCAGGGTGATGTAGAAAGGCAAAATAGCAAGGAGGTCTATGATGTTTGCCACACTCCTTAGGAAGCGACAGCGATCTCGTGCACACAGGAGCCTCAGGACAAACTCCGCTGTGAACCATGCAATGCACAGGTACTCTAGGGCATCCAGCAGTGGCGGGGCCAGCCAGCTGAGCTCTACCGAAATCAAGGCCATGTTGGCAATGGACACAACAACAAAAACCATGGACAATGTGCCAAAAGTCCTGGCTGCTGCAGAGGAGCCAGGCTTTTCCAAAACTTCCCAAAGTTTTTGTCTGACATTGGGACAGAGGCTACCAGAAAAATCCTCTTCTTCATCTTGGGCATCCAGTTCTTCTGCATCTTTCTTGATGTCTAAGGCTTCACTCAGCTCCTTTCTCCTGAAGTACCTGCCCAGGAACACCCCCCAAGAGATTTTTAATACCAATATGCAGATGCTTGTCTTATCATTTACCATGCAAGTCACTGAAAATTAAAATTTACCTTATGTGAGCTCAGAAAACCCTAATATCAAGCATATGACTTTTATTAATTGAGAGCACCTGCAGCATGTTTCCACTGAACTGATATACTTCTATTCCCCCATTTCTCATCAGTAACACATTCTATATGCAGAGTAATTTTACTGACAGTGATTATTTATATGGATCATGTTGACCACAGTAGGATCTGCTGCACGACTAACATGAAGTCTTGGAAGCAATCCTGGCACAACCAGATTCTCTGTTTTTAAACAGTTCTCAATTTGATTAATTATACTGCATTTTTATTACACTGATCCATATTTGTAATAGTAAAACTGAAGGCATAATACAAGCCATGCAGTTCATGGGTGAACTTCTGATCATTACACACTAAGATGACAAGGTATCTTTCTTTGTTTAGATACACGGGCTCTCACACAAACTGGACAAGCATTTGTACTGAGTAAAACTTGCAGACTGTAAATATATACAGTGTTCTGTCAGAGCAAGAGTATATTTACCGTGGAATTTTGTGAAACACAAACATACTCAAAGTATACAAAAGAAATAATCTTTTTCTTTCACATCTTTCTTTTTTGACTGCTGCAAAGCTCAAGCCTTAGACAAAGGAGTTACGCAATTTTGTCTTCAATACAGTTACTCCTGCATATGCCAAAGAGGTCTGTAGCTCCATGTATCACCAAAGCAGTAGGCGCTTTCAGTTACACCTACCAGTAAAGGAAGAAAGGAATGAAAACTAGGCTCCAACTTTCTCAGCTGAAGAACTGAGCCATACTAGGGTAAGATAACGCCTATTCTCCATCCTTTTGGGATGTTTCTTTTCTTTTGTTTCCTTCTGATAATTTTGACATAACTGCTACAGATAAATAGCAGTTACATTCCTTAGAAAATTAATTTCTTCAATACTAAAAAACCCAAACCAGTAACATTAAATATGGTGGAAAAAAATCAACTGCAGATAGAATTAACAGAAACATCCTGGGGGTGGTTCAGTTAAAACCCACCTCATTCCCAAAGTGCCTGTTATAATTTGTCTCCAGCGAGCCATGTTCCTGCTGCTGCTGCCCCCTCCCTGGAAGCTGCTACATCCACGTGCGATGCTTCCTTTCATGGCTTCCCCTGGAGCCATGCCACCCACACTCAGCCTGGCAGGTGACCAACACCCCCTTCTGCCTCTCCAGCTTGGATTTGGAAATCCTTCAAAATTAAAGTGCAGGTGGGCAGGATCCAAACAATCCCAGCATCGTGCCTGACTCCACGTCTAATCCCTTTATGGTAACCTCAAACTGAATGACTGAAGTGGCATCTCTCTTTTCACAAACTTTTTCATCTCTAGTATTGTCCTTTTAAACATTTTGAGCATCCATGGACAGTTGGAAGCCACTATAGGACATGCCAGAGTCTGTTCCTGTTAGTGTCTCACTATCTTAACTTCACCAACAACCTTCCCCACTGAAAATGTTAACTGTGACCTCATCGAACATATCTCCTCCCATTCCTGACACCCATCTCCTGCTACAGCAGCACTCGGGGGTTCAACTCACACAACTTTTCCAAGTGCCCGGCTACCTCACCTATCCCCACTGCTGGATCTCTCACCTGAGTGTTCCTGAATGCAAGTCAATGCTGAACTCACCTAGCCCACAATCCCAGAAGCCTCATCTTCCCACAACTCACCGGTCTCTGCAGCAGGAATCAATGCTGAGCTCATCCAAACCCCAGTATTGGATCTCTTGCAGGAAAGAGAGTGCACAAAGCTGCTCCATCACATGCAGCCTCCCTGTCTGGTAGTAATTAAGGATGTAGTGAAAAGCCTGTGAGCTCCGGTCAAAGAAATACTCATTCTCCACAAGGTTGGCATCATCACAAAGCTCTAGAAGGCCAGAAGCCACATCCCGGGCAGCAGAGACCACTACTGCCAGTTTGCCAAGACGGGTGTCAGGGTAGCAAGACAAAGTTTGCTGGGACATCACAAAGCGGCTGCCTCCCACATTGATAGTAAAGCAGTCCAGAGAGGGAAGGACCTTCTGGAGCAGGGGTCCCTGCTCTTCCTCACTGGAGAAAACACTGGAGTCCAGCGAGCCCAGGGATGTGCTACTCCCTGGTTCCTCCAAGGATGCTTGGGAAGAAAGAGACATGCAGCAGGGAGGCGACTTCATCCTGTAGCTGCCAGCAGCAACCCACACTCTCCTGGATCAAAACCACAACACGGCTGCAGAGAAGACTGCCCCGCCTGCGGGGCGGCCGGGCCAGGCTGGGAATGTCGCGTCCGGCTACCGTCCCAGGGACCCCGCACCGTCCCCGCTGCCTCCGGGCGGTGCCTCCAGCTGGGCGGAGGTCAGGCGAGTGCTGCACAGCCCAGCGCCGCCCGCACCCGCGACGATGCTGAAGGAGCCACGGTACCTGAGGAGGCGTCACCTCGTGCTGTCCGCGCCGGCACCATCCGCCCGCGACGGCCCCTCCGCTTCAGCGCTAATCCCCAGCCGCTGGGTCGGGACAGGGGAAACCAACCGGGACGACACAACACGGAACACCGGCTTCAGCGGCGACTCCGGGAGCTCCCCGNTGCGGTGGGAGGGCGGCGTGCCGCCAGCGGGGGCTGCCTCCGGGACAGGCGGCGCTTGCAAACTTCCCCGAGCCAGTTCGCAGCGCGGTTCGGAAGCCGCCCCTCCGCAATGTTTGTAACCCCGAACGTGTCGCTAAGCAGATAACGTGTCCTCACTTAGACCTGTCCCACGGCTCAAGTCTCAAGTCACTCGCGTAATGTAGTCACTGTAAAGGCCAATCGATGGGCGTGAGCGAGCCTGTTTTAACCGAGCTGCACTCAGCCTGTTTTCAAAAATACTCTAGAGTATCTTTGTTACCATCCTGTGCTGGTTTTGTAGGTCCTTAGTTCAACGGTGCGAAAATTTAGTTCACCCTCCTCGTTATATTTCCTTTTCTCCTATGAAACAGTTATTTCTGACAAATACTTGCTTTGAAAATTTGTATTTTCTGTTGCCTCTGACTCCTTGCCAGGGTGGGCAGCTGCCGACACTGCAGTGGAGCCTCCCTGGAGGGGAAATTGTGGAGCATGCAAAATGTGGCACTGTGTGTCATGCCACCAGCATCATGTCACGTCCCACCAGCTTTTCATCCCACATTGCTGGTTGCATACAGCTGTGTCCAGTTATGCACATTTCTAAGATTTACTTCAAAGAGGTCTCATAGTGTTTCGTCTTTTGGGTACTGGGTACCCACTCCATATTCTAAATGAAGCTGAGCTGAACATTTACCATATTGCAGAGTTGCAACACCCACAGCAACCACTCTACGCAGCACTTGCTGGCATAGAAATCTGCTTGAGTGACTGTTGGCAAAAACACACACTGATCAGAGAGAATCCAGTGGAGAATAGCAAGAGTGCGGTTTGGAAGTCATGGTCCAGGAAGAAAACACAAAGTGGAATAGCTAACGTGGAAGGGAATGAGCATTGTGATAGTCTTCAGACATGTAAAAGGCTGCTCACAAAGATAAAGATGATATATTCTGTTCTCCTTGGATGAATTGGACATGTGTAGAAGTAATGGAGTTGAACAACAGGAAGAATATTTAGGGTAGCCATTAGGAAGGCATTGGTGAAGCAGTGGAAGAGGTACATTGGTGTCTGTTGCAGGTCATCAATGAGCTGGCTGGACAAGGATCCATCAGGAAAGCAGAGGTGTGGTGATGTTTTTCCTGAGGTAGTCTGGAAGGGTTAGATGAACTCGTGGTATCTCTTCCAGCTCTATAATGCTATATTTCAAATGTGTCATAAAGAAAAATACTTATTTTCATAGACATTTCCCTTTTTATTGTTTAAAACAATCAAATTTAAATATAATTTAGATGAATAAACACAAAACTATGAATTCATTTTCCTTTGAAACTATCAACAACTGCTGTTATGCAGCAGGCTTTCAGGAATGGCTCATTTTTAATCCAGGATTGCCACTCAGGAGTGCAGTCCTTCTGATGGATAGCACTTAAGCCAGCACTTAATTAAAAACAATAATTAAAAAAAAATTAAAACCATCAGTAAGATCAATTTAAAAGCCTCAATGAGAAGCACCTCAGAACGGCAAGGTGCCTTACTGTCTGTAATAGACCACTAATTGTTTAGTCATTAAACTACTCATTCAACCTCTTTTCAGTAGTGATGCCTTCTCCCAGCCACCTAGAAACAGAGACTAGACAGGAGTAAGGGAATAAGGGTAGGTATTTATTTGAAGGGCCTTCAAGGTACACCCTGGGGAGCCAGAGGCTGCTTCCATAAAATGGACCCCAAGATGGACGACAGGTCACGAGTTCTTGACACTGATATAGGTTTGGTCCATTTGCATATCAGCATAAATTCACCAATTAAAACTTTAGCTTTCTTCAATTTCTCCACCTCTTTCATGGTCCTAGTTTACACCTTTTGAGCCTAAGACAGCCCAAGTGTCCTTGAACAGCAAGCTTAGAGAGGCTTTGTTGTGTCTATCTGGCCTAAGAGAGCAGCTAACAAGCTACAAGAAACTTTAGAGTTACACACTAGGCAGTACAGGATTTGAAAAATATAGAAATTAAAACCTAAGGCATCATTTGTCATTCTTTCCATCAACCAGAAAGACTTTTTCAGGAATATTTTCTCCATTGGAAGGAAGATCTGAAAACACTCTTCTCCCATCATGATGATTCAAGGGATTACTTCAGATCCACTGGTGTTTCTAAGAACCTGGCTACTAGTTTTGACTTTGTCTAGTCAGTAAGTATCAAATGTCCAGCGTCATTACAACTGTAGATCATTTGTTCTTAAAATACTCTGATACATCATTTTCAGCACATGTATAAGACCTTGAGAGACCAGGTTAATTTTTCTGTTTACTTATGTTCTTTATGGAATAATGACTCTATACAGGCATATTTATTTCACTTCAAACTTAATTTTTGTCTCTTTAACAGCTGTTCAGACCAGAGTGTTTTCTTCAAAACACTAGAGGAAAGCCATATGTTAAGGATATTCTTTGCCTTAGTTTTGTGCATTCTTCTATGCACTTCTCATTGCAGGAAAGTTACATCACCAACAAAATTCCATGGTGTCCACAACTTCCATACTGTGAACTCACATTAGACAGGAGATATGTGTATGATATAGCTTCTTATTTCTGAGTGCTGTTTTTCTTCTAGTTGTAAATTTAGATTTTTATTTTAAAAAGAACTTTTAGAAAACTGTTCTGAAAATTATTTTCAAATGTAACAATAAAATAAAGCTGGAGCATTTCAAAGAAATGAGAAAAATGTTTTATGAGTAGAAAGGCTCAAAAAAAGAGGATTTCTTTTTCTACGTTTAGAGACAGAAGAAACAGGCAGTACTGGTGCATATTTCATTTTTGGGGGAACTCTTAAAGGATCTGCTATTTGTCATCCCTGGTCGTTTGTACACTAGAAACTAAAGTAACAACTTTCATAATTTTATTATTCCCTTGGCAAACCCGCTCAAGAACCCATATTCGTATACCCCTGGAGTAGTGGCAAAAACTGCTATAAGAAGACAAGGAGTCGTTTGTCTTAATCACTCTGCCAGGGAAATGCTGCAACTGAAGTTAACCAAGGACGTTTCTAGGGTGGTTTGGCTCATGGAATTAGTAGTGTTGGATAGAACCATGTCTGCCTAGTTCAGATCTGTGGTTCAGACCAAAGGGACTATACTGCTTTGTCGTGGCAGAATATCTGAAACTGAGTGCTAATGACATCTGTCCGAACCAGTGCTCCTGCTGATATTTCCCTGATGTGATATCGCTGACTGAAAAAACAGATTTCATTAGTTCAAGACACAGTACAAAAAAAAAAAAAAAAAAAAATTGATGGTATGCTGAAATATGAGTTGCAACCCAGTATGTCTGTTGTGGGAGTTGAAAAATTTACTTCAGCAAAAGAGCCAGCTGTTAAAAAAACTTCTTTTATAATATGTTTTCCTGATTTTCTCTACTTATGTTGAAAGATGTGATTTCATGGCAATTGTGTAGTCACTTTTTTCAGCTGCTGTGTTGTGATCTACACGAAGAAGCCAGGATGTGCAGGTCCCAACATTTGTCATTATCTTTTCAAATAGGCTCGATTCTCTTCCTACAGAAGCAGTACTTCACAATCAGGTGATTGTTAGTTACTGTCATTTCTGACACATTATATTTCCAATTGTTTTTATATTTTGATCTCATGTATTAGTCTGTTTTGGAACTTGAAATCTAAATGGCTCCCCTGGACCTTATGTAGTAGAACAGAGGGAAGCATTAGGAAAAAGTATGACAGGTAGGGCATTTATAGGCAAATTTCCTCCAGGAACACCTTCATAGTTTTCAGTGGCACAGGAATTTGATAAGCAAGAGACTGCATGGAGCCTAACATGTTTAATAACTTTTCATGGTGCTGTAAATTCTTGTTTGAATTCATTTCTGTTTCAGTGTTGATAATGCTTTTTTCAAGGTTCTCCATGATTTAACTGTGCACCGGGTGAAAGATACCACTGATTTGCATTTAACTGTCCTCTGTTATGGTGGTGTGATTGCTGAATAACGGTGTCCTGCTCATGTTGCCAGCACCATTCATGATTTTGCTGACATCTGCCATACAATATTCTCTATGGAAGTGGTTAGTTATAATAATATATCTTTAGTTTTTACATGGATCCAAGCTTTGTGAATAAGAAATCATAACAAGGGTTAAAATAAATGAATGTTGCCAGTATGACTATTTGTCTGTCGTGAATTTTTTACAAGATGCATGTTTTGGACCCCGAGTTCAAAACTCGGGGAGACTGCATTTAGCACAAGAGAAAATCTGTATCATAAACTCCATTTCCTTCATGGAGATTGAGTCACTCCTGCAAATGACAGTGGTACTGGCTGGATCCTCTTTTGAATATCTCCCTTTGGTCAGTGTGAAGCAGTGCACTTCAGGAGCATTTGTGGTTCCTTTACAACCTTGTCTGAAGCCTGTCTTTCTTTCATATACTCTGAGAGCTGCTATAACGTCACTCTTGCAATAACAGGTGAGAAAAGATTAAACCTAGAAATTCTCGAGACAACTCTCTGCTGTTTCCTTTGGCAAGTGAAATAAGAACGTATTAACACAGCTTTATTCCCTCCAGGGATATTCTTCTTTTCTTGTGGAAATGGTCCAGCTGAAACCAGCCAGATCTCGCTTCCTTTGAGCTTGCTGCATGGAACAGACAGATCAGAAGACACACAGTTTGGTTCACATTGTGTGAAAACAGTTTAAGAGAGTACGGAATCAGGGCTATGTTAAGAAAGCTGTTTTCGGTATCTCTGAACACTACCCACTTTCAGACCCTATTTATTTTCTTGCCTTTTACAATGTGGTAGGAAGCAAAAAAAGCGTAGCTGGAGGTAGTTCTGTAGAGCAACTTACACATATGAGCAGTTCTTTTTTCAGAGTAAGGGCTAGTTTTATATCCACCAACTGCATAGGAAAGCGAGTTGCTGATATTTTCTGCTGAAACTGTAATAGAAATGGGCATTAATACATAAAACCGAGTTTGGTGAACAGTATACCTAATGCTAGGCTGGATGTTACTTTGACTGTTACTAGATTGGTGAAGGAGATTAATAAGAATTTTCAAATTTTAATTTTAGCTGCATTATTCCAAATCCCTGAAGTCCTCTGAGATGAATAAAAGATACGCAATTAGAACTGACTGTTGACCTACCCAATGCATTTTTTAGGAGCTATTTCTCCATCTTTTTATCCCTGAACAGGCATCCCAGCCATGCCAAGGAAGATTACATATAAGCATCAAGAGGAAAAACACTTCTCTTTAAACAGGGCCATGCTTTTGCTCTGAAGAAAAGCTCCAATAATTTACTATGCAAAATTCAAAATAAATTTTAAAATAGATTAAGGGAGTGAAGCCATTCAACTCAGGATGAAATTTGAATCAATCAGTCTGATAATTAAACTGATATTATCAGAAACAGAATAAACATTAAATGCATGCAACAATCTGTGTATTTTTCTTGCCCTGCTGTCCCTGCCCAGAATACTGTCCCTGCCCAGAATTACTTGTTTTATTCAGCAGCTAAACTCACTGCTCCATCAGCCAACTAGCAAAGCTTTTGGTCTTCTCCTTAAATAAACTTGAAATTACTTAACCTTACAGCTGAAATCTTTTAATTTGGGAAATGTCAGTTCCTTTCTGCTAGCAGTTCAGGTAAACTCTGCAGCTCTTAAATCAATTTTGTATTCATTCTTTCCTGTGGTCTGTTCCAATGATTACATTTTACTGTTTGTGTTTCTTCATTAGTTTCTCCTGTGCTAATTTATTGCACAGACTTTCTTTCCTTCAAGACCACTCACACCTTATTACCTGAGTTATTTTTAAACTGAGTTGCAAGTGCTTACCTCAGTGCGCTTTAGACTGCTGGGCTCTCATCATCAGTGCAAGAACCTGGCTGGGACATCTGGGAATTTCAAACCAACATCAATTCTCACTGCTCTTCTTCACACACACTTGCTACATTCCCATGTATAGCTTGGCATTGTTAATGTTAACAAAACATCCACGCATTCATTTTTAAGTGGAATTCTTTTGAGGATTCTCAAAAGTGAAGGCTTTTGGAGGAATTTCTGATAATAGTTACTTTCTCATTATCACTTTAGCAGAGATGGAAGACAAGGATCTTTTAAAATTTAAACTTCTCTCAGGCAATAAAGTCCCTACCCTTCAAAGAAACTGGCTCCTAAATCTGTGAATGTTCATTGTGTTATATAACATATCATGATCTTCCGGTAGCACACTGGATAGCAACTTTATTTTTCCCACTTAAAAAAGTTAAGAAAGTATAACAGCCAACAGGAAGGATATCTTCTTTAAGAGTGATATGGTCAATTCCAGCCTATAAAAATGTTACTTATTGTAGCAGGATGCTCTGCCCTGGAATGTCGGCAAGCCACTTGGACAATGCCCTATTTACAAAGCTGTCAGTAGTAGACTGAGAGGGGCCGTCATGTGCTGGTTTGGGTGTTGAATTATGCTAAAACCAGTCTGCTCACCAACCCCAAATTAACATCCTGATAGTGACACAGCTGGAAGCATGTGGCTGGTGGTCAACTACTTTATGCTCTAAAAGTCCAGTCCACTCTCCTATGGTTAGATAACATATTCCTCCTTGGAGTGGGTAGGGGTTGTCTCACAAGGATACTCAAGGCTGAGTGAAAGAGATCTGCCCATGAGCACTGGTATGATGAGTTACATCAATCTCTGCTTAATAATTGTTTATTTTTCCTAGCTTTAGCATAATTGCTTTAATATAATTGCTCTGATACAGTGCACTACCATATCCAATACCATACACAACTAGGTGTTTTAGGTTTTATACTGTACAGCAAGTAATTCTGATTAAGATTTTTGCCATGTCATATGGCATAATAAAGAATTAATTTTATCAAAATAAATCTGGTTTGCCATCTTTAATCCTGTGGACAAAGTTACTTAAAGTGTTGATAAAGTCTGGGGCTAAGATTGAGAAGTTTAAAAAGCCAGGGATTGTTCCTGCACCTTGTGACTCAGCAGAAGGACTTCTCTAATAAACTTTGTCTGAAGCTCCCACTCCCACTTGTGACACTTATGAATTAGTAGCAATCTCTAAGCAATTGGTTTTAGGCAAAAGTAATAGTTATTCAAGAATTTGTGTAATTTAAGCAAGTTATCAACCTCTGGAAACTTTCAAATATTGAATCATTCATAGAATTTTTTTATTGTAATAACTTACATATCTGTACTAATGGAAAAATATCCAACCCATCTGACTATGTAGCTAACAATTTAATTTGCACCACTGAACAGGCAGAATAGCTGAGCATCTGAAAACAAACAGGAAAACCAGAACAGGCATGTCTTCATACAGAGAGAAACATTGTCCTGGAAATAACTAGATAATTTCATTCAGTGCAAAAGAGAAACATGTTCAAGCAACTTCATCTCTGCTGACTTTGACTGGTGTTTCTTTGCCCCACAGTCCTTCGGTTTACATTTTATGTATTGAATAATTTCCTTCAGCTAATAATGCATACCCATACTTGCATACTATGCTCCCATACTTGGCATAGAGTGTAAGATGATTGTTTACCATCTTTTCAGTCATCCAAATTATCTTAAGAGCCTTTAAATTTACAGAATTAAGTTTGGTATATTGGCTAACCTCACAGATATCCTTTATCTAGATTAATTAATTTTGTAAGAGGAATTGTGGTTCTTAAGTGGCAATTATGTGTAAATTGACTTCTCGTGTGACTGACTGCATAATTGACCAACTTTGTCTGCCTATGAGAAGCAGAGATTTCTTTGCCCTGCCAGTCTCTTTTAGCCTCTTCAGTCAAAGAAGAGAAATAGAAGTTTCAAAGAAAAATTCATTATCTGTTGTACACACATCTGCTTTAGGATGGGATGAATCACACCTCACAAAGGTCCTTTTGTCTCCCCTGACGGAAAGGGAAGGCTAGACAGCAGTTCAGATAAAGTATTAACACTGTAGGTGTCTATGATTTGTCAGATGAATCTAGACCCTAGAGTTTCTAACTATTTTTATTATTTTTTCTGTAAAAAAAAAATCCTCTACTATTTATATAAGTACAGTTATTAGTTCTTACCAACACAAGCATTTATTATATGTTATTATTTTTAATTATCTATATATTAACAAGTATCACACACGTGTTTAGATAATTATGAAAACACTTTGTATTTTTGAAATAACATCATTTGTTCTGCACATCATAAATAATTTTAGAAATGCAGTATTTGATTAGTCCTCACAACATTACTGTGAAATAGGTAAGTACCGTTACAATTTTACAATTAAGTGATGACAATTAATTTCTGCTGTGTGCAATTAAGCTTTACTTCCCCAGAACACTTCAGTACTTCCCCAGAACACTTCATGCTTCCAGGTGACCAAACATTTAGAGGCATCTGGGTCCTATAGAACTGTACGAAAAAGTGCTGAACTTCTTGGGGGAAATATATCTTACTGCTTCTGGGTGCATAGAAGGAACAGTGTGTTCATTGACTTTTCAGCTGATGCACTGGAGTTTATTTGTGCTGGACAAGGACTCTGTGTCCTCTGGAGAGCTTTTGGAATGCAATTCTGAGAAAACTTTCATGAATAGAAAGAGTCCTTATTCTTCAATTTCAGCCTGTCACTTTTGCATAAATAGCACCTCATTAATTAGTCAGAGTAAATTTCCAAACTTTTTCAACTACATCGACAACGTGATCTGAACACTCACTGGAACAGTTCTAGTTTCCTGCACTGTGACATGCACACCTGACTGTGGGTATAGGAACTAATGATGTTTTGTAACTATCATGGTTTAACCCCAGCCAGCAGCCAAACCCCACAGAGCTGCTCGCTCACTCCCCACCAGCAGAATCAGGGAGAGAATCAGAACAGTAAAAGCTGGAAAACTCATGGGTTGAGATACAGACAGTTTAATGGGGGAAGCAAAAGCCACTCATACAAGCAAAGTAAAAGAAGGAATTAATTCACTGCTTCCCACGGGCAGGCAGGTGTTCAGCTATCTCCAGGAAAGCTCCCAGGACTCCACCACAGTAATGGTGACTTGAGAAGACAAATGCCATCATTCCAAACATCCCCCCCCCAACTCCTTCTCCCAAGTTTATATAATGAGCATGATGTCACATGGTCTGGAATATCCCTTTGGTCAGTCTGGGTCACCTGTCCTGGCTGTGTCTCCTCCCAACCTCTGATGCACCCACAACTTCCTTGCCAATTTGTCGGTATGAAAAGCAGAAAAGGCCTTGGCTCTGTGTAAGCCCTGCTGAGCGATAACAAAAACATCTCTGTATTATCACCCTGTATTCAACATAAATCCAAAGCACAGCCCCACACCAGTGACAGTGAAGAAGTTAACTCCACCCTAGCCAAAGCCAGCACAATAATATTTTTCTTTTTAAAGAAAAGACTGGGTTCTAGATAATCCAGTCACTTCTTATTACATCTGCACAGTAATAAGTAATCATGGTAATTTCTGTTCAATAGCTAAAACCCACCTTCTTTATTGTAGGCTTTACTGTGAGGATAAATCATCTGACAGGCAATTCCCACACAGCATTAGTAACTTTTTCTTGATTTTGTTGTGTGCATTTAAGAAAAGAAACAATGAAGTATAAACAAACATATGAAAGTGATCATCTCAAACATGCATGAAACTAGATATGTTAGTGTTGGTTCCCCTCACTCATGGTATTCCAGTTACAGTTGTTTAGTGTAAATACCTTTATTCACTTATTAAAACTCCAACAGGCAGCGTTTTTATAGATGTCAGTAGGTGTATGTTTATGGGTGTGAGCCTGTCAAAAAAAATCTGTTTAATGTCTGAGTTTTGTAAACCATTCATTGTTGTCAGACAGATTTTCCTAGGGATAGTGATGGGTGTGCTGATCAATTTAACTCCTTTTTTCAGTCTGCATGAGACTTAGATTAGCTTGGATCAAACATGTAGTGTTCACAAATAAGGAAGAATTCATAATCTATCAGATTGCAGAAAGTCTCCTTAGGTAGTGCTAATAATGAATTCACAGACAGTTCTAAGTATCTAAATACTCTGGTTTTGTGTTCCACAGATAGTTTCTGAAGGAATTTTTCAACACTGACAAATTCTTCTTTACATTACAGAGGAAATCCTCTCTACTTCTCTTGGTCTTTGCTTCTATGTCTTGGACTAAGGTGGGTATTTAGAGTATTGAAAGTGCAACCTTGTTCTCAGCTTGCCTGGTAGCAAATACAGTTCAATTCCCCTCTAGACACTACTGTATATCAAACCATTACTAATAATGTATATTATAGCAGTAATAACCCTCCGTGTTAATAAAGCCACAAATAACCTTGAGTAAGCATAAAATATTACAGTCATATTGACAAACGAAAGGGAATTAGAATCCAGAGGAATGAGCGTATTCTGTTGTAATACCCAAATCTCCTCTTCTGTAATTCTGTTTGTGTCGTACCAAGACCTTGTCTAAACTGAATGGTAGAAAGACTGAAAGGCTCGTGGCCATGTTTTCCCCTTCTGTTTCCCATACAACTGGTTTGTTTCCATAATTTCTTTCCTTTGCACTCTATTTTGATTTCCACTGGCCTTAATCATGCTGCTGTGCTTGATAGTTCTCAACTTCTGACTCAGTAGAATAATTCCTGACAAAAGCACTGTCATCTAAGAATGCTGCAAAACTTGTCATCAAGAAGAAAATGTGTAACTTTAACATTCAAATAAACGGAGTTATTTCAGGAGGAACTCATGAAGTCAAGCACACATGTACACTTTTCTTTAATTGAACATATATAATCCTAATAAAAGATTGTGTGTTCGATAAATAATTGGGATGTCATTCTGCAAAATAATCCATTTTGATTTGTCTTTGAAAGTATAGTTAAATTTATGTGCCTTTGTTAATGTTTTACTTGATCATCTGTAGTAGGAATAATTTTTTCTTAATGAGTGAAAATGCTCTAAATGTAAATGGCAGAAATATTGAACAAAGACTAGTAAGCTATGAATTCTCTGTGAATTCATAAGTACTATAAATTGTCCTTCTCTGGACATTATCATTGCTTGCCACAAAACAGCTTCGGTGATCTTGACTAAATTTTGTTTACTTTAAATTCTACTTATAAAACTAAAAAGTTATTCTAATCTAATTCATCAGTTTTAACTAGATATCTATGATTTTTGGAACAAGTATTGTCTTTTGGGTTTAATTTTTATTTTCACTTGAATTTCCCTCTGCATGAAAAATTTAAAACCAGCCAGTGGCTGCATTTTATGTCAGTTTTGTGTCCCCTTCCCTATGTCAGCTTTCATCTTCTTGCCTTGCCTTATCTTGCTTTGCCTTACCTTCCTTTCACAGAATCACGTAATTGCTAAGGTTGGAAGAGACCTCTGGAGATCAACCAGTCCCACCCCCATGCCAAGGCAGGGTCACCTAGAGCAGGTTGCACAGAACATGTCTAAGTGGTTTTGGAATGTCTCCACAGAGGGAGACTCCACATCCTCCCTGGACAGCCTGTTCCAGTGCTCTGCCACCCTCAAGATAAAGAAGTTCTTACTCTTGTTGAGCTGAAACTTTTTGTGTTTTCGTTTATGGCCATTACTCCTCATTCTGTCACTGAGCACCACAGAAGAGTCTGGTGCCACCCTCTTGACACCTGCCTTTGAGATATTTACATGAGTTAATGAGATCCCCTCAGTCTTCTCTACACTAAACAGACACTACCCTTCCTAAATTTTTATCCTGAGATCATCAGGTTTAATAACTATATTGACTCTTTCTTGCTACTATTTTAATCACTTCCAGAGTAATTCCAGTGACTCAGGGTTCAATTAATTCATCAGAACTGACTGCTTTGAGCTACTTCAGCAACACGACATGATTCCCAGCCACTTTATGCTTCTCTCTGTGTGAGGGAAATCTCTGCTTCTTACTTGATTCACAACAATTCCCTTTTCATGGCTCTCACTATGTTCTATGGCTAAGTCCTAGCTGCCAGGCTGGAGTATCTAGATTAGATGTCATTAACTAAATCTAAGACAACTCATTTTTTCTGGAAAGTGGTTTATAGCAAATTTTGTCTCTGGCTGTGGCTAATGATAATTTATATTACTTCTAAAAAGTGGGCCTCTCTTCAAAATCAGCTGTTTTCCAAATCAGCTTTCAAATCATCGAGCTGAATGTTTATGGTCTAGATAGATTGGAGAAGGATCAGTCTGAAATTTTTCTTCCCTGTTGTTTTCCTGCAGTTTACCTATTCAGCTCAACTGCATCTTCCCATAATGTTACTTACCTGTGTTCCTCTCGTACTATCCAACATTTACCGACATGCTTCTGCTTGGCCTCCACTTGTTTCCTTGGGGAAGCACGGATATTTTACATGTTTGGCCTCACATCTGCTAGTTCCAAGCAGATATGTCAAGTACCCTTAGAAATATCAATTTGCAGTAGACACTTGCACTTAAAAAAGTGAGTTAAGCCAAAAATATCTTTGTTAGAAGAATTGAAATACTTTATAGTAAATAAGTAAAATTTCATGTATAGGAAGTCAAGCCTCAAAAAAATCTCATCTAAAGCTAATTATTAATTTTACCCTACCCACAGGATTTCCGTGAAATAAAAGCATTATTTTGACTGAAGCAATTCCTTTCCAGATGTTTTAAGTCCTTTTTTTTTTTTTTTGGCTTGTAAGGTAAAAGCTTCACCTAGTGAATGATTAATGAATTCTTAAAATACAGTACAACAAAAGACTTAAAAGCAAATGTTCATCTTTTCCCTGGCCTATATCTTCTGTTTATCGTCCTAAAGATCACAGTGATTCTTGATTGCACCAAAGAAGTGTGTAAAATATACTGGTGGAAATAAAATCCCAAAGGCTTGCTCTCATATGTTACAAGATTAGTAGTTTTAGCATTGTGGTGTGATTCAGAATACCAGCACCACAGCAGTACAAGCTTTGTAGCACAGAAGAGAGAAAAAATATTCCCGTGCTTTCCAAAGCTGTCAGAGAAAAATGTGCTAACATATTAAATATACCACCTAACTAGGTAGCTATGCTGTAATCAGCACTGAAGTATAATTGGGAGACAAAGTTGTATGAGCAATTTTAAAGGTACGGGGCCAGATTATTGGTTGGAATAAATTGGAACGAGATGGAATAAAGTAGGATAAGCTTCTTTGGCTTGAGGTATTACTTTTACGTATTTGGGAAGTTGTCTTGCTAATACCTGAAGGAGAGGTCTTGCTGATAGAAAATAATTGTTTCTGCTGTTCCACCCAAACAGTTTCTATGTCCTTTGACAAATTTAAAGCAGCATGGGCTTGAAATTAATTTAGCTTAAATGGAACTTGTACAATTGATTTCCTTTTACTTTGACTCAGTCTTTTATGGCACCAGAATAGCTTAGAACATCAAACTCCTGAAACTACATGAACTGGCTTTTAAGGGACCATTTTTCAGATTGAAGCACTTGGGTTGCTTGCTTTCTTGGGTTTTCTCTGTAGTCCTTAACTTCCTGCTTCTGGGAGGAGGTACAAAAACCAAATTTTGAAAGCACTAGAAAGTGAGTTGACCCTCACTAACAGGAGTTGAAGAACAGATCTCACAGCATGGGTAAGATTTGGCTTTCCCCTGGGAGATCCAATGAAGACATGTTCCACTAGTGCACCACTAGTGCACCACTTGTGCAATGGCGCGTGCACTGCTAACAGCATGTACAGGCCACATCCTACCAACAGGGAGAGTTTTGCCTTCACCTCTTTTCCAAAGGCAGCGTGTTCATATGGGATGCTGAACAGCCTAGAAGTGAAGCAACAGACAGGAATTTCACATCCTCACACCCTCACAGCTGGCTTTAACAGCATCTTTCTCAATTTCTTACAGTAGATGGGGGCAGGATTAACACATTAAGTACAGAGAGAGCCTGGGGAAAATAATCTAATTGAACCCCTTGAAAAGTGCACAAAAATTTACCTACTGTTATGAGGAGGCCACTAGTATTTGGTAATTTCATTTAGCAAATCTTGATTAGAAAAGATTTGGGATGACAGAATCACAGGGTGATTGAAGTTGGAAGACACCTCTGGAAGTCATGTGGTCCAACCCGCCTGCTCAGCTTCTGTTTGTTGCACTTCATTCCATGTTCTGGATGCCAGCAGAAACAGAATCATGAACACATAGATGCTGCTGAAGAGAGCCAGATCTATTTTGGAGACATCTGGCAATGGTGGAAGAATGTCACACATTTTATTTATGTGAGAGTCCCTACGTTCTCCTCAGTGTTGCGCACTGCTCCCCTACTTTGGTCTCCTGAGACATAAAGCCTGTGCTGCTGCACAGGGGCCCAGATCTAGGCTGGGGCTGGATCCGGCCATCTCTTTTGTAATGTGATGCCTGTGATATAACTGTAGGATATTATACCAAAAAGCCAAAATGTCACAAACCTGGCTTTTCAGGTGCAGCTCAAATACATTTTTATATTAGCAGATTCAAATATTTCAGCAAGACTCTTGCAGTGTTTAAAATTTTGAATTTTATTTTTGATAATCTATATTTTCCAGTGCAGGCCAAAAATAATGCTTGTATATCAAATATTCCTCTGGGATGAAATTCCCTCTAACTCTATTATGGATAATTAGCCATTTATTACAAATCCTTAATTCAAGTAGTATGATTCTTTTTAAGATCTGATATTATTTTCCTGTTTTCTGTCTTGTCTCAAGAATTTCCATTATATTAGTTAATAATCACATTTTTTTATTGTAATAAAAAGTAAAATAAAAGGCTGGAGTTTTGTGTTTGTTGAGAAAGTGTTGAACTTTTGTTCACAATCCAAACCCAAAATACATTATTGAGTAAAACTCTTTAAGTATTCAAAAATATGCTTTTCAGATGATCTCATGGGATTTGAATGCTTTGCATTAGCAGTTTATCCCACATCTGGCCTCACTGGAGTCAGAGTTCAGGGCTGAGGTGTGTGGGAGGTGTGTGTCAGGTTTCCTTCCACAGCTGTTTCTCTGTCATAAACCAGGTGGCAGCCAGAGCACTGCCTCAAAGGGAAAGGGATGGTTTGCCCAAAGCTTTCTGCTTTGAAAATTTTCAAAGAACCTGTAAGATTTTACAAAATATCGTAATATGTGGAGACACGGGAGTTTGCATGGCACTCCTCAGCAGCCTGCTGGAGCCTGCTCTGGTGTTTGCGTGGTTCCTCCTGGGGGAGGGAGTGTGGTGCTTGGGTCCCTGCTCCGCGAGGCCTCGTGGTGGAGGGCAGGCTGGAGGAGACCCTGCCCTGTGGTGAGGGTACAAGGGAGGAATCATAGCCACAGTCACAGCCAGTCACAGTCACANACAGGCACAGCCACAGTCACAGTGGCAGTCACAGCCACAGCCACAGCCACAGTCACAGCCACAGTCACAGTCGCAGTCGCAGTCGCAGTCGCAGTCGCAGTCGCAGTCGCAGTCGCAGTCGCAGTCGCAGTCGCAGTCGCAGTCGCAGTCGCAGTCGCAGTCGCAGTCGCAGTCGCAGTCGCAGTCGCAGTCGCAGTCGCAGTCGCAGTCGCAGTCGCAGTCGCAGTCGCAGTCGCAGTCGCAGTCACAGTCGCAGGCACAGTCAGTCACAGTCACAGTCACAGTCCCAGTCGCAGTCACGGGCACAGGCACAGGCACAGTCAGTCACAGATTTACAAACACATGCTGATGTAATATCCTCTGTTTCATGCTTTGTGAATATTTGACTCAAGATGAAACGGAGATTTTCTTAATCCAGAGCAATAAAAGGTAGACAAATACAACTTCCATTCCTGTCCAGCACTGTCCCGATTTGGAAATACATTTTTGATACCAAAAATTTCCCTGCGGCCAGGATGGGTTTGAGAAGGGAGAGCACTCATCTCTGACAGACTGTTTTTCTCTTCAAGATTATGGTCCAAGTCACCTACTTGGAGAAGTGAGAGCACTCATCTCTGACAGACTGTTTTTCTCTTCAAGATTATGGTCCAAGTCACCTACCCTGAGAAGACAGGGTCTGCATCTGAAGCCCACCTTGTGATTAAGGGAAAAAGAAAGGTTTAACAGACAGTTTAACAGACAGTTGCTCCTCTGATAATTGGCTTAGGTTTCTGAATCATGGCCTGTAGTTAGTTATCCATCCCAAGGCCCAGTGACTTGGTAAAGCGTTTGTAATTCAGAAATTTTTCCTCAGTGTGGGAATAAGGGGGTTAAACACATAGCAGCATGTTACAAATGCTAAGGACAATAGTACTCAAAAGTATCTTGTAGATATCAAACATGGAGCATGTGTTTTGGGGGCTTTTCCAGAGGTGGTTACAGATGATACTTCTACATAGAACTGTTATGGCTGTAGATATTGGTGTTTCAGCCAATAGCCAGACTACTCCTGCTCCCAACTCCCCCTTCATGAAGTGTTTCAGTATTTCCAGCCACTTGATAAATCTTTCTGTAAAAAGCTTTTCTCTTGAAGAAAGATTGAAAGTTGATTTTTCTTTGTCATTATAGCTTTCATTCATTGTACTGTATGTGAAAGGAGAGGAAATTTCAGTCTTGTGTCTTATTAGCTAAGCAGTTTTGGAAGAAATAGTTACGTATGCTTCAGCTTATTTCTTCTGGGAATGTAGAACTGTCACAATGGCTAAACAGAACACGGGATCAAGTGTATTGGCAAACGCAAAAGCTCAAATCAAAGGATTAAAACATTGCAAGACGCAAATGGTTGATCAGAAATGAAGAAGAATATTTAGGAAATTATATTTATCTATAATGTGCAAATTTGCTTGTTGCTCACTTTTCTGTGTGATTATCTGGGAGTAAAAGCTGATTCAACGTGAACAGGAAATGATTGTACAAGTTTTGATGTGACAGTGCCACCTGCTGTTACATTATGCAATTTGAAAAGAATTTTTTGATTAGAAGCTTATTCACACTATCAAAAGACACACAGGAAAGTTTAGGAGCTGTGGTGCTGAGCTGGTAGCTTTGTGCTGAGCTGGTAGCTTTAGGTTGTATTTGGTACTATATTAAAATGATTCTTTTTTGTATTTAGCTGATTTGAGAGAATGGAGTAACTTCACTGGGAGGGACCCACACATACTCATTCATCTGCGAGATGACTGACGAACATTTGTATCTCTTCATGGCCTGTAGAAGGAGGAGTCCATGGGGAGAATTAATGGAAGCTACACCACTTCTTTCTGCCCTGATTCAGGACCTCAGCCTGGTGCATATGCCCCCTGAGTGCCCACAGTATTGTGCAAAGTCTGCAGAAGCCTGACTGCAGCTCACGTGGATCTCAGGAGATTTCAATACCTTGGCTTGCTTCATACTGCAGTTCTGGATGGACCAAGAGCAGACCTGTTGGTACTCAGGGTGCCTGGTTAAAACTTAGGCATATGTAGACTATAGGCATCTCTATAAAGCAAAATTCTTTGAAAAGAAAGATAGAGTTTGGATTAAAGCACCTGCAGCAGCAGTCAAGCATCTCATTCTCCATACTTTATTGTCCTTTTCAACCTTCTCTAATTATGTTCTACCCATTATAAATAGAAGAGTAGGGAGACACCAAGGCAGCATAATATATTCATGCTGTGGATGCACCTTGGATTTATTATGAGCTGTTATATATTATTTTCTATTTTTCTGTTTCTATTTTTGTCTTTTTCATGTTGTGCATTATTTTATTTTTATCTAGACTGATTTTCATATGTTATTGCTCACTATCATGAGTTTCTTTTGCTATTTTCCCAACCCCACCCACTAGACCGTTGCTGTTAGAGCCTTGAATAACTTAGAGGCATTAGAAAACCAAATCACTTAAGCATTGTTTTATTTTCCAGATCATTCTTGAGCATGCTGAAGTACAAAGCTTCACACAGATATCTTGAGGATCCTGTTGTTTTCCTCCTTCTACTGAGGAAAAAAGTAACTCAATCCTACTTTTGCCTGACTTTAGTTTTATAGGTTTAAAGTAGATCTTTAAACCTAAAGAAGTGGGGACTTTCCTCTTAATTCACTACAGCTTCCTCTCTGTAACTGACTTTGGTGGGCAGCCCTGCTGAGTGCTTCCTGGGGATCCTGGAGGATTATACCAGAGAGATTTTTCTACCATTTATTTGTGAGGTATAGTTTCTTTTTACAAAGCTATGTTGATTCTTCCACAAGATACTTTTATCCAAGTATCAACTTTTTAATTCTATGGTTTACTATACTTTCTCATAATTTGCTTGATACAATTTCAGATTTACTTCACTGGGTTTACCAGAGCCCTTTTAAAAATTTTTCATCATGTTTACTACTTTTCATGCTTGATACTGAGACAGTTTTAACTG
This sequence comes from Platysteira castanea, assembly GCA_013397175.1. Lineage (NCBI taxonomy): Eukaryota > Metazoa > Chordata > Aves > Passeriformes > Platysteira > Platysteira castanea. Next base: position 92,089 of record VYXC01012987.1, on the reverse strand, counting down.
CATGGTTACATATGGCATGAATTGATTTCCTTTAGAACTTGTGGGGAATGGTATTGCTTGTCTTTGGCTGTCTTCTCAGCCTAGCTGCTATATTTACAGTGTCCAAAAATATAGTCTCAGAATTGTCTGTGAAGTGATGTCTCATAATTATATACTTGAGCAATCCCACATATCCTGCCTCCTAGATTTGCAACTTTTTAGGCCTGTCTCAGCATGTCACAGCAGTGCATCTGATGCTGTCTTGGTCAGGCAGTGATACTGTAGTGATATTACTGTCTGTAAGAGATATTTTGTGTTATGAGCTTATATGGCGAATTCATTTGTCTTCTTTGACTCTAAGTATTCTTTTATAAACTACTTCTCTGTTACTAGAACAACAGCATCTGTCTGTCCTCTATGCATCTTGGAATGGCAAAATCTCTGCAATAATAACATGTGCCAATAAAGAGATTTTTTGAATTAGTGGATATTAGTGACGAGTATTTCTGAATATGCTATTAAGCCCTTATCTGCATTTTCAGACACCTATCTAGATTAATTTAAAGTTACAAATGTTAGAAAGTAATTTTCTTTCATTATCTAATAAAATTTTTGTAGTCGTAACCAAATCTATTGTTATTAAAACCATACTTATGGACAGTAGCATATATTTTTAATACATGACCAATCAAATAGCTCTAGCAATAATTAAGGGATCAATGATACACATTGAGGAAACTTCAGAGAACTTCATGTGTTAATTTTCCCTGAGATTTTTTCCTCAACTGTGGGCTTCTCCATGCACAAATTGGCTGATTTCCTTCCTTTTTACTGTCTGTACTCTCAAACTAAGGTAAGTGTTGTCTTACCTTTTAATGTCTACATTCCTCTATTTCTAGGATTTTGTTGACAAAATTTTTAGTCAACAGTCATTTTTTTATCACTATGAAAAGTCTTCAAAATTCATCATGCTTATTACTGGCATGCCTATGTCATTGATGGTGCTAAACAATCTCAGACTAATGGAGTTTATGCGTACCTATCTTAAACTTAGTCCTCACAGATTTTGTAAAACTGAAGTTTCATTAGCAGCATTTTAATTCACCTTAGCAGCTATAGATGGCTTTGAGTAAAATTCCCACACAGAGTGCACAGAGCACCTGAGATTTCAGTTTAAAGTAACTCCATTTGTATGCATTCTGTTTACAGCATATGGCAGGAGTTTCTGTATCATAACATGTGATAGGGTCTTGATAGGATTTACAGGTTTCCTTCTAGGTTTCCAGAATGTTAGGTGTTAAGGATGCTGTCAAAAATGGAAATTAATTGTCCAGTCATTGATTCCTTTTGCTCACAGGGACCTTTTAAAGCGAGTCTGGAGGAGGGCCACAAAGATGGTCAGAGGGCTGGAGCAACTCTCCTATGAAGACAGGATGAGAGAGTTGGATGAAGAAGAAAAGGCTCTGGGGATACCTTGAAGCAGCCTTCCAGTGCCCGAAGTGGGCCTGTGAGAAAGTCGGAAAGAGACTTTTCCAAGGGCCTGTAGTGACAGGACAAGGGTAATGGCTTTAAACTGAAAGAAGGTCCATTTAAATGAGATATTAGGAAGAAATTCTCAACTATGAGGGTGGTGAGGCAATGGAAGAGGTTGCTCCGGGAAGCTGTGGATGCTCCATCCCTGGAAGTGTTCAAGTCCAGGGGCTTTGAGCAACCCAGTCTAATGAAAGGTGTCCCAGCCCATGGCCAGCGGTTTGAAACAGGATGATTTTTAAGGTCCCTTTTAACCCAAATCATTTCATGATTCTGTGATTTCAACTCATGCCTGTTTGCAGGAGATTTTCAAATAGTGGATGGAAAAGCTACATTTGTGTAGATCTCTTCCTGATTCATATGTGTGTAGGCCTAACAGAAATTACAGTTCCCATGTGAATAAAGTGAAAATTCTGGTGATATTCCTTTGTATGGGCACAATGAATCTGACCTTTTTCTAAACTGGTGAAAACCCCAGAACTCAAGATTTTTTTTTTATTTGTTCTTTGCTAAAAACACGTATGCATTATAGAAAGGTTAAGAATTCGAACTAATCTTAGTCAAATCATGAGTGAGCAACTTAAAAATCACGTTAGTTAAACCATACCAGATACTTAATGCATGACATGCATGATCCATTAAAATAAAACCAACAAACCAAGACAATCAATTTAAATGGGTCTCCAGACTACTACAATTGTCTGATGAAAGTATATATTCACATCATGCACCCTTTCTGCATCTCTCTTTGTCAAAACCACATACCACTGAGAATGTGAAATGTGGCCAGAGCTGATAAGACAAACAAATTATATCTTTCAGTAATTTAAGTAACTGATTCTTCACAGACAAGCACTGTTCCAGGCAATTTTCCCATTGGTGTAACCACATTAATGAGGTTAAAATTGGTGACCTAATAAAATGAAACTTAAGCAAGGTGTAATTTTCTCTGTGTCCAAGTGGAAATCCTGACATATGTCAGTGTAACATATTTACAATAAACATTTGACAGTGGTAGACTGCCAGTGTTCTTAAAAGGGACCAGAGATCTTGAGTTACAATCAAGGAAATTGCAGGAACCCCATTAACTGAGCCACAGCCAAGAGAAGATGATAAAGGAAGGCACATCTAGTGAATTTTTAGTCCCAGGGGAATTCTCCTGTGCTGTGCAGATACGTACACGCATCACACACATCTGGATGCAGAGATCAGTACAGAAAGCATTGCTGTTCCTGGCCCCCACACAAACACCAACAGCACTCACACAGACATCACCACCACCGTCAGCAAGTGCTCTTCCTTCTCTCGAGACAACCAGAGCAGAGGTTTCCTGGCAGACATACTTCCTGCCTCCCTGCACCCTCTTTGTCCACCAGGACACACACATCCATGGGTTGCTCAAACACCAGAGCAGTCTGTCCCCATCATGTCTGGCCAGAGTCCCTGCCCAGGGCCTGGGCCCCATTTGTCCAGCCTCCAGCCCTGACCCTGGTTCTATCTGACCTGGCTGATCTCGGTTGAAGTTCTGTAGCAGTTGTCCTTCAACTCATCACAGGGCTAAGAGAAAAGGCACTGCCACAGTTCACTTACAGGTAACTCACTGCTTTTATCCCTCCTCCTCTCCAGTTTCCCATGCTTCCTCCTCAAGTAAACTTACAGGCACAACCTCTCAGTGTCCATATTGTGTGATGAGGATGACTTCCAGCTGATTAAGATACTTGGCACACTTTGAATGATTACTATGTAAGAAGGTGGTCACTTAGCAAAAGAGGATAAACAAAGCTATAAGATAGTATGAATTATATTTTCCTATTCCCTGATAGAAAAAAAAATCATATTGCTGCATTTGGTATTTGGATGAATATGTCAAACAAAACTGGATATGTACTGTTGTGATGGCACAGAGCATTCAACCCCAGGCATCAGGACAGGCTGGGGAATGAAGAGATTGAGAGCAGCCCTGCCAAGAAGGACTTGGGGCTGCTGGCAGATGAAAAGCTGGACATGAGCTGGCAATATGTGCTTGCAGCCCAGAAAGCCAAACGTGTCCTGGGCTGCATCAAAAGAAGTGTGACCAGCAGGTCAAGGGAGGCGATTCTGCCCCTCTGCTTATCTCTTGTGAGACTCCAACTGGAGTACTGTGTCCAGCTCTGGTGTCCTCAGCACAGGAACTACATGCACCCACTGGAGTGAGTCTACAGGAGGGCCATGAAGATGGTCAAGGGCTGGAGCACCTCTCCTGCAAGGAAAGGCTGAGAGAGCTCGAGCTGTTCAGCCTGGAGAAGAGAAGTCTCTGGGGAGACCCTAAAGAAGCCTTTCAGTAATTAAAGGGAGCTTTTAAGAAAGCTGGAGGACAGAGCTTTTAGCAGGCACTGTTGTTATAGGACAAAAGGTAAAGGCTTTGAGCTAAAAGAAGATGGATTTAGATATAAGGAAGAATTTTTTTACATGCAGTGCGGTGAAACACTGGAACAGGTTGCCCGGAGAGGTTGTGAATGCCCCATCTGTGGAAACATTCAAGCTCAGATTAAACAGGGCTCTGAACAACACAATCTAGTTGAAAATGTCCCTGCTAAGTGCAGAGGGGTTCAACTAGATGAGCTTTAAGGCTTCCTTCCAACCCAAACCAGTCTATGATGGTGTGATTCTATGATTGCCTTCAAGTGCAGATATCTGGAGGAATGGGCTGAAGGGAGTATGAGATTAATTTAGATGTTTGCATGCTTTTTTTCTCTCCATTTCTTTCTATCCATTGACTACAGAGAAATGTGATTGTCTCCATAAAATGATCCAGCCTACTTAAAACACGTTTCTGTTACATCCATTGAGAGTATAGGGAACCAATACTTAATGTCAGATGCCTCCAACCATTTGGGATACAGTATACTTAATTTTCTCACTAGAATGGAAAAGGCATAATATGGCTTTCTGATTTTTGCACAGTAGTCTACAAACTAATGAAATTCTCCAGGTTCAGGTGGTCAGGCTGCTCAGCTCATATTTTGTCCCCCTGGAAAGTAATAACTAAATCAGGACTGAACAATGATTAATGCTAAGCTCAAGTCAGCTTCCAGCTGACCTATGTCTTTTGAGTACACCTCCACTAAAAACTGATTAAATTAACTTTCTTGTGAATAAATTTCCTAACCAGAAAATGATTACATCAAAGGCAAATATCACCACTACATTAAATGAAATAAGTGGTAGTCCTGACAGATCTAAACTTTGGGGCATTTACAAGAATGTAAATGAAGCTTCTGTGCTTTTTGCCTCAAGCTTGGGTTGTGATGAATGTTCTTACTTTAGAAGAGAAAGTCTCTCTGTGAACGCTGGCTTGTGTGTGCAGATAGGCTCAAGAGATTTCCAAGGTAAGAAGAAGGTTTAGTAAGGTAGGTATGTAAAGAAAAAATTGCCCTGGGAAGTAGGTAGACTAGTCTGCTGCTTCAAATAATAAGTGGATTTTGCATATATAAATCCAAATTTAAACAAAATGTAGGTTGATGAGATCTCATTTTTTATTAACTTAAGAAATTCAATTGTTCTTTCACCAGTGACACTGACATTAATTTTATTTTGCTAGCTGCAGTCTGTGACATATATTCCGAGAAGATTATTCTTTCCTGAAGATTTTTGCCTCATTTCAGTTAAAATTGAATTTCATTTCTACCAAATAATTCATTAATTATGTCTCTGATGCGCCTGGGTTAGAAAATAACAAGTATTGTATCAGAGGATGAAGAGGAGAGAAAGGGATTATTTTTCTTTGACTTCACTGCTTCTTTTGTTTCTAAAATCTTTCTGAAACTTGTCAGGAAGTTGTATAAAATCGTTGATTGACGGGTGTTACAAAAACACACAAATGCATCATAGTTACAGAATGTAGTCACCTCTCCTACCTTCTCCCTGCTTCAAGAAAACTACTTTGTGATTGATTAAATGTTTCATCTTTGGTTCAGCATTTAATCTGTCTCAGCTGTCTGTAGTTCTGAGTGAAATTGGAAGAAATGCTCTCACTTAATTTAAAAAGTTTCTGTGTAGTAACTGAAATCTGAAGTAACCTGAAAAGGGACATTCTTTAGCCTGATTGAATGTGAGGATACAGTTAATCAGTGCATATGGTGTTTCTTAAGGGGCAAGGAAGAGCAGCATTAGATAAATAATTTAAAAACAGATGTTAGGAAGGGACATTCAGTGAACATTCAGAGACCCATGGTATGCTCCTCAAGCATCCAAAGCCCAACACATGCCTTCAATTTAAGATCTAGGAAGAATTTCTCATATGTCTTAAGAGTAGTCTTCAGATACCTTCAGAGATACCTTCTAGGTATTCTAAATACGTTATCACATGAAAGAGTACAAATAAGTCTCAATCTCTGCAAGGGGTTCCTCTAGTGCAATTGCAGCTGAAGGAGTACCTAGTATTAGCTGACTGCCCTCATATTCTGTGGAGATCAGTGGTAACCACCTAGCTTAAACAGTCCTCTTAAAACAAGGTAATCTAGAAGCATTTACCTCCCTCTGCTGTCTCTGGAGGGAGTCTAAAAGGTGGTAATCAATTAGGTGCCTTACTTTCCACAGCTAAGTGAAACAGAAGGATTAAGTACTGAATGTTGATTCGGTTTAAAAGCTTTTAAACATAACGGTCTTCAAATGTGCAATGCCAGACTACTGTAGCAATGCTGCAAATATTATGTGTGTGATTTGTCTTTAATCTATTCTTCACATTCGTTACACTCCAGATTTCATCATGTGGAGGCTTTTTTTCCCAGTAGACATGTGACTTCCTGAAGGACAGTCTTATTTTGCTCTTCTTCTTCAAGGAAGTTTAGACTTGTAATCGCTGCAAGTGTTTTGCATCATATAAATAAACGCAATATGGGGCTTCAATATAACCTGGAATCACAGTTTCACACCAAGTGTCTTATACTTAAAATCCAGGTATAAGAATTATATGTTGTTCTTAAGCAGTACATCCAATTGTTCCTTTATCTGTGCTAAAAAGCTTTTCCCAAAGGCATGCTTAACCCTTCTTGTTACGATAATTAGGTTAATTTCATGTTTAGACATGTAGACACACTTGTTTCCTTCCTCTTTATGCTGTCTCCTACTTGTCAAGAATAGTATTAAATATGGGAGGAAATTACTAATCAAAATATATAATCTGACTTATTATATCCAACCTATAGTGAACATTTTCTTCAGTGCCTTTTTCAGTTAGTTTCCATAGTTGCATCATGGCTACTGTTGTGAAACACAGGCATCTGTCAGGAAAATCAGTTTTATTTTAGGAAGGAAAATTCTGCTCCATGCTTTCCATGTGTCAGTGTGAAATTTCACTCACACAACAGCTAGATTAAGTTACTTTAATAACAGGGGCTATTTCAGTTTATTCTGGCTGGTAAGGGATGTCTAAGGGCCCTTCATGAAAATTATCATCAACATGTTCCCATAGCAAATTAATATCAGCTTTTGAATACAAAATCTAAACTTGAATTCATGAACTCTTAACACCCCTCTTGTTCAAGAACATGTCTTTTTGACTAATATATTTTGTATGTGTCCTTTGCTAAGTGGCAAACAGTGCTAGATTCTACATATCCAAGGGTAAGTTGAAGCAAATTTATCCCCTTAAAAATGCCCATTTTGTTTCCATGTGTATTTACATGATCTTTTCAATGCCAGGAGGCTGGAAGATATTTATCCATATTGCAAAACCTTTGTTATATTTGGCATAATTGTTCTCAGTTTCATCAGGAAAAGGCCTGAAGACAATAAGTCTACCCCCAGCGTCCCTTCAAAGCACTTAACCTCCGTCTGTCACTAATCCTTCTCCAGAATCTTTTCAGGGGCTGGGGGCTCCATGAGGAGGGCACTTTTGTCACCCTGACACTTCCTCTTTCTCGTCCTGCAGGCAGGCACACATGAAAATATGTGTATAGTAGTCATTCCATTCCTGAAAAGAAATTAAGTATGAAACATAGCAAGAATTCGAGACTTTACTCATATCAGGCTTTCTTTTGACTAGGGTGGCTCAAGTGTCTTTCATTTGACATATGGGGGGCTTTCTGCCTATGACAGTTTGATGCTAATGAGTCAAATTCTCTTCCTGTAAGATGTCTGCATTGTCAGAACTCGGTAGAAATCTTCCAAAGGTACCCATGGTCCCAGTCAGGCATTCCAAGGACTGAGTTAGTCTAGACTGTTGGTGAGATATTCCGTCTTTAGCTTCAAGATCGCAGCAGTCTCTCTAGCCTACTCTCTGTTTTGGTGCCTAGGGATGCGTTTGAAGCCAGTGTGTGTGGAAAGATGTTGTGGTAGTGGTAGCAACCACATGCACTGGCTAAATATTACTAATACTTGAATGTATGTACAGATCCCTGACAATTTTGATGAAGAAGTAAACAGGGTTCTTAAGCTTGTATTCACACTGACTCCTGATTTGTCTTTTTTTCTTATTAGGCAATGAAGGAAGTAACTACAGTTTTTAGTTGTCTGTGATACTTGATTTCAGTACACTTAACTTGACATACTCTAATATTGATGTAAGGCTCCCAAAGAAATAAATTATCTTTAACATGTCTCAGTAATTGCAGCAGCTATAGAGAAAAGAATAGAAGAAAGAAACTTCTTTCAATGCATCAGCTGAACCCAGACATAACAGAATGCTGAGCCAGTGAACCAAGGACACTTGGGGAAACAATCAAAATAATGCCAGATTACAGAATGTGAAGAATAAAACAAAGCCATCTCATCCAACTAGGCAAAGGGTGGGATCAGAACTACTGTCTCAAGGACGGCATCAGCTCAAAAGAAGGGGATTCAGCATGTGGACTAGTTAGCAGGAGAAATAATAGAATCATTTAACCAATAGAAGATAGAATACTATGTAATAAGAGAACAGTCTGATTTGTAGCCAATGAATATTATTGCCTTTGTTAGCTAAAATGTATAAATAGTAAAAAGTTTTTATAGTCTGTGTGCTGGCTTTGTGGATTTGCCATCCAGAGCTCCTTTCTGCACAGAAATATATATAAATAAAATGCCTCAACTCTGTGTGTAGATTGGCCTCTTGCACACAGAGTGAGAGAACCTGTTCTGGGACAACATGTTTTTGTTTTCATGAGAACAGCACAAAATTCTTCTAAAGGGTATTGATTTTGACTTCTGATGTTGTCACAAAGCTTCCAAACATTTTTGTTACTGTAAGACATGGGAAGTTAAACCTTTTTTTTTTCCTCCTACTTCATTTCTGGTGAAAAGAAACAAAGTGAGAGGCCAGGAGTGTGATCAGCCTGCAACTGCAGCACAGGTCGGCACCTGCTGGTGACTCTGGTGCCCTGGCACTCCATGGGGCATGCACCATGCTCCTCACTGAACATCACTGCTGCTCTTCCACTGTTTGTGTCATGTGTTTGGGAGCTAAGTGAATGTGATTTTGTTCCATTTCTAATAAAAGGCCTTGTGCTGACAGTGCAGAGTCATATATTGCTCTGTTTCAGTAATTGTCTAGTGGTAAAGTGTTTATTGCCTGAGCTGTTTGAGCTTAACCTCTGGACATACTGTGTGTGGTACGGACCTGACAAACATACGCAGTGTGTAGAAAACAAAAATCTTCATGTCATTTGGGGCCATAGAATGATATTGTGCAATTTTCAAAGCAGATAGCAAAGAGAAAGAAGGAAGCAGGCTGTGAAAACAAAACAGAAACTAGCTTTCCATGTGGACTCTCAGACTCCCACGAATATCATTGTCCTACTAACAAAGGAATCAATGTGCTGCTGAAATACTATACCACTCATGTTCATTCCCCCAGCCCTTCCCCAATCTGCTGGAGGAATGCTGACAATATTAGGGTCCAAGAATCACTGGAAGGACAAACATAACACCAGACAAAAGGGATGGTTAACAAGAACTTTTTTTTTTTTTGTTACGAAAACCTGGGTTGTCTTAAATGATTGGGCATAGTCAGCAGAGATTCATGATTTGGAAATCAGCCCTGACTGGCCTGACTGCTTTGTACGATAAAATACTCAGATTTTAAGATCACAGGACAGTAGTAGGTTTTCTTTGGTGTTATCAAGGCTGTCAACATTGTCAGCCACAATACTCTCATATCCGAGTATTTGGATATTGCAGAGTGGATGGGTGGGCAACTAAATTGTGAAAAGACAAGTTGGATGGTCAGGCTCAGAGAGTGGTGGTTAGTGGGGTAGCCTTTCACTACCTGATAGGAACAGACAAGTTCTTGCAAGGATACTGCAGGGATCTGTTTGGTACACATCCCATTTAATATATAGCAATGACCGGGAGGAGATTATGAAATGTGCCCTCATCAAATTTGCAGATGATACGAAAGATAAGGATCAACCAGTATGCTCAGTGTCCAGGCTGCCCTTGAGAACAGCCTAGACAGGCTGGAGGATGGGGCCAACAGGGAACATTTTGAAAGTCAACAGTCACAAATGCAAAGTCTGGCACCTGGGAGAGAAGAGTTCTTGGCATCAGCAAAGGCTGGGGACTATGGGAAACCTGTCCAGGGAGCATCTCTGCAGAAAAAGAGCTGGGAGGCAGCAAGCTGAACAGGAACCTGTGTGCAACAAAGAAAGGCAACAACACCCTAAGCTGTATTCCCTTCTAGTCAGCACTGTTTAGATGTAGATCACTTCATCTAGGATTGGCTACCCCAAATAAAAGAAAGATATTAATGAACTGGAGCAAGTTTATCAAAGACCCACCAAGCTGTCAGGGCTGGAGCGCTTGCCATATGAAGAGGTGGTGAGGGAAGTGGGCTTGTTCGGGGAGGGAAGAGGTGGCTGGGGGGAACCTAAAACCAGCTGGTCAGTACTTAGAGGGAAGTCATGAAGAAGATGCAGTTAAACTCTTCACAGCATTGCTGGTTGGAGGAAGAGATGTGGTAGACATGCAGGAGAGACTCCATCTGGGATTAAAAGCTTTTTCCCCATGAAGGAAATCGGTGGAACCGGTTTCCAGAGAGGTAGAACAGTCAGTCTCCATCCTTGGTGATTTTTGAGACCTGACCTTGGTGATTTTTTTATCCTGACTGGATAAAGCCCTTAAAAACCTGTACTGAACTCATTGCACACTCTGCTTGCAGAGGTTTGGATGACAGATGCTGAGTTTTCTGTCTATTCACAGTGATCTATAATTGGCACAATTTAATGTTATTGTTGAGGAATTTCTTCTTCTTTGATAACTTTTCATCAAGTCAAAGGGACCAGTTTTGCCACTCTCAATTCTTTAAGAAACTTACTGAATATCCTTCTGAAATTTCTAAAGCAATTATTGGATAAAACTGATGAAAGTAATGGAATATAATATTCTTAGTAGCTTTTAGTGATGATCAGTTTTATCACAATATTTGTGATTTTGATTTTGTATTTCTAGTTTGCTCTCCTTTCTTGCTGAAAGTCTCTAGATAGATATACAATTGGTTATTAGGTGATTTCAGTACTTTAATTAACTATTATCTTTAGTTGTGTTTACAAAAGCTCAAGGCAAGCAAACCTTCTCTAATAGGTATGGGGATGTTGACGTAATTGTGCATTAATAATGTTGTTAATTATATTTTGCACAACACTAGCATCCCTAGACACCAATCAGGATAAAGGATTATATTTTGCTAGGCAGCAAGCAAACAGAATGGTTCTCATGCAACACTAATTTGGCATTGTGGAAGTTTTGCAGAAGGAGAATGATGGAGGTTTAAAACATGGATTTGTGTGTGCCTAGTCCTCAAATCCCATAAGGGGATGTCAAAAACTACCAAAGGATGGCTTAATGGTTTACAAGGGTATTTTATTCTATGAAAATGTTTACAAGGGTATCTGACAAAAACATCATGCTATTTCAGTAGAGGAAGATGGTTTGACATGGATTGATTCTTTTGTTGGTTTTTCTTTTTAATTTTTCCAGTAAGAATTGAAAAATTTCAACAAAATGGGAACTTGTCAAAGTGGGAAATTTGCTACCAAAAAAAAATGTTTTGGAAAGAGTTATTCACTTCTGTCTTATGACTAAGTTCTGGAAGGTGGAATGAGGAAGATGAGCTTTAAGACCTGTACTAATCCTCAATATAAAGCTCCTGATGTTTGTGTGCACAGGAACAGAGAAACACTGATGAATAGAAAGAAAAAACATTTAGACTAAATTTAGAGTTGCAATAAAATAATGTGTGACTGACATCTTTCCTTTCTGCATGGAACTAAGAGACAGATCCTACCTATGCTGGATGCTAATATGCAATTTCTTCTGCTAGCAGTGAATTGTGTTTTATACAGCCTTAAAAACTCCATGGGAATGCAGCAGGTGTCATACGTTGAATAATAGATGTATATTTGAAAGTAAATACCGTCTCTTCCAAACAACAAATTTTTCTAGAAGCCAGAAGTAAACCAAATGAGCTGTAAGACATCCATTCTGCTTACCTTCAGTATATTTCATAGCTATCTTTTTCCTGCTCCTTGTATTTTTCACCCTCCTGTAAACATTTGAAAAAAGCTGACAAAGATAAATGCAAAACATGCTATGTTCAGCAAGCATTGTAAAACACTCTTAGTGTTGTAACCAAAACAACAATGTAAGATGTAACCAAAAGTATGTATTCTATCACCATCTGTTGAAACCAAGTGGGGCAGTGTTCTTTATCTCTTCCGTGACACATCCCTGATAACTCCCTCTGGGGGATATCTTCTGCTAGCAGCCCATCTAACCTCACTGCATGACTCATAAAATTACATCATCCCATTGTGAGATGCTCTGCCAGAGAAAGGAACCAAGCATTCCTGCCTGGATATAATCTGGGGTTTGGAACACCACAGGCATCCCTTTCCTACTGGATTCCCAGAGGACAAGAGCTACCACTGGACCTTCAGGTGAAGACCAGACCCTTCTATAGAATCACTGCTTCAACGGAACCACTTTATCTGGACTGCTACCACCACCCTGACTAACAGGGTGTCAGGCTGTATCTTGACTCTGCCAGTGTTCTTGTACCATTGCATTTATTTCAATTTTCCTATTAAATTATAATACTGACTTGCTATCTCCCACTGGTTTGTTTTCAAACTACTACACACTCCTTGAGTTGTAAAGATGTTCTAACACAGAGTGAAAAAAAAAAAAGTTTTTTTATACAGAGATGAAAGAGAAAGTTACTACCAGTAATTAGTTTCTGAGGCTATACTTTGATATGCTCATAAATTAATATAGTCACTGGAAAGAGATGGCTACTCTTACCTCCTTTATGCCCCCAACTATTTATTTTCACA
>VYXC01012987.1:9565-79221 GCA_013397175.1 Platysteira castanea | reverse complement strand
GCTACCACCACCCTGACTACCAGGGTGTCAGGCTGTATCTTGACTCTGCCAGTGTTCTTGTACCATTGCATTTATTTCAATTTTCCTATTAAATTATAATACTGACTTGCTATCTCCCACTGGTTTGTTTTCAAACTACTACACACTCCTTGAGTTGTAAAGATGTTCTAATACAGACTGAAAAAAAAAAAAATTTTTTTTTTACAGAGATGAAAGAGAAAGTTACTACCAGTAATTAGTTTCTGAGGCTATACTTTGATATGCTCATAAATTAATATAGTCACTGGAAAGAGATGGCTACTCTTACCTCCTTTATGCCCCCAACTATTTATTTTCACACTCTGACAGCATATTTAATACTAATACAACATACTTGCTTGCTTTTCAGAAGGCCAGTGCTTGAGCTGGTTTACTGCATGCGTTCATAGATGCAAATGCTGGTCTAGTGTGAGAAGAAAGGAGACTAGCACAGGAAGAGGAAGACAACGTGAAGACAGAGTCTCTTTTTACCAGGCACAGTGGAAAAATAAATGCACGTTAAAACTACAGATCATCAGTAAAAAAGTATGACACAATTCAGGACCAAAGAATATGCAGATCAGAGCAAAGAACTGAAGCATAGTTTTACTTCCTTAGAGGAATTTAAAGCCAAACCAAATCCTCACTCTAGGCTGCAAGGTGGACCCACAAAGGACTGTGCTGGCATAACCAAGGGTCCTGTATTGGACCACAGAATGGGTGAGCATAATTTGATAGGCCTAAATCCAGCTTTTCAAAATTGGATTGACTACAAAAATTTCTTTACCCCCAGTATGTGAATGTCTAGTTTTCTCATCAGAGAAAAAGAGACTGGAAATTAATGTATGAAAAGAAACTGGAAAGTGTTAACAAGAAATAAGAAAATATGCTCAAACAGGGAATGTGTTATGTTTTAATAGACTTACAATATCAGCCTTGTAAATTGCAATCTCCCCCACTGGATTTTATATTAGGATTAAAAAGAATAAGAAATGTATTAACACCAATCTTAGAAACAGCCTGGAAAAGTCTGTTTCAGTTCAAGTAACTCCTATACCAAAATGAATACCAAAAAGATTTTAAAAATTTATTTCACTTTTATTGTATAATTTAAGATATTAACTTCAATTACTTTTAATTTAAAATGTGGAAACAATTAAAATATCCATATTCAGTAAGCTATTGTAAGGCTCTACTATCTTGAAGTCTCCCACATACTATCTAGATAAATATTCCACTTATATGTGGAATATTTATCTTGGAAGGGTCAACAGAAGATCTACAGCTACTCTAGAGGTTACTTGTAAAACAAAAGTAATTTGATGGGAAGACTGTAATTAATACGTGCTGCTCAATTTTAGTCACTTAAAACCACAATTCTTTGTCTTTGTTTTCTGTAGGATCCTGATGTGTAATCAATTTCTCCATTCAGGCCATCCACGTATCTCTAAAAAAACCACGGATCTATACTGTTCCCACATCACACATAAAACTTTGCTGGATTTTACCATATTGCTCTAAGAGCGGGCTCCATGGTAACAAACAGATTTTCTTACTGCTCTTAGGTAGTTTTATGTCTACAATGAAAAAATAAGTGTTTTATGTTACCAAGATGGGTTTTTCTGAAACCTCATGGATATACTGCAGGACATTTTGCATGTCCAGCCAATCTTTTGCCACAGCATTTAGGTAAAGTGGGCCCAGGCTGGTATAGTTAGGTAATCAAATGACTCTTTATAAATTTATGCATATAATTTAATATATATATAGATACCAAACTGGTGTTGGTGATGGCAGTTAGCATGCCAAGGACTCAGTGCTGGATAACTTGCACACTGTAAATTTTCTTGTTAGATCAGCTTTCCTTTTCCTTTCCTATTTAATTTTGTGACTCCCCAATCCTCTAGTTCCCGTCTTTCACAGCACCTAATATTGTCCCAGCCTCTGTTCAGTCCTGTGGGACTGGGAGTGAGGATGCAGGATCCCCTGCAGGGAAAGGAGTGATAGAGAGATTAGTGAGTGATCATCACTGCCTCTCCCGCAGCGCTGCTCTGCAGCTGTAAGCCAGGTGCCCTGAACACAGCTGCTCTTACCCTCCCTCTCAGCACTGGGTTTCAGCATCTCCCCTCTTGCTGTGCCTTTATCCACCTCTTCTTAGGCAGCCCAGACTCTGGGAGCACTTTTTTCTTGTTCTTGCCTTCTTGCAGGTTACCAGGAGAAGAGCACATCTGACACTGTCCCACTCCCCAAAGAAAAGCTCTTCTCACTCTTTGCCCATAACATGTCTAGGGAGAAAGACATTCTCCAGTAGGAGGGGATCTGGCTGCCAGTTACCTTTCCAAAAGATGAGCTTCTAAACTCATGTGAGAACTGATAACAGCTATAGAAAGCATTTTCTGGGATGTTTGAAATGTTATGGGAGTCAAGGGAATACACACAGGAAGTGCTGTAGCTCCCTACCCCATTCTCCAGATGCCCTACAGAGGTTGTGTAGGTGGTGCTGAGTACCACAGCAGTGGGTGTGGATGGCAGGAATAAACAGAAATGTCTCACATTAAACAATATCTTGGGAAGTATGCTTGAACAACAGTGGTCCCTAGGAGTTCATAGTGGTTATTTTCTCACAGTATTGGAATTAGTCAGAATAAAGCATAAGTGAATGCATTATAATGTAATTATGACATTTCCTAGCTTAATGACTGAGATTTTTCATGAATTAACGCTTCTTAAAAGAAGAAAACACGATTCCATTAGTTTGATTCTTTATATGTCACCTATCTTAGAATTTACTTCTCTTACTGTTTTGTTGAGACCAATAGCATATTCATGATTGAAGAATAGCTTCTGGAAAGGATCTTGCCATCAGTTTCCAGAAACCAGAAATAGCAAACTGAACCATTTCTTTTTCCTGTAAATGTGAAAGGAAATTTTAACCCAAATTTCTTGGCCTTCAGTTATCAAGATCTTTTCTACTGGATCAAAATACTTTTTGAATATATTATTTTCTTTCTAGAAGATTACTTATTTACTGAAATGAAACAGAATAAACAAACTAAATCAAATGGTTGTTTAATGCAAATAATGCATTTTCTCTGTTTTATTGTGGCTTCATTTTTATACCTATCCCATTTTTTTCTACTTTTTTACTACTGAAATATGGTGAATAGAACTGTCCTACTAGCTTCATCAGTGATTACCAGTCTTTCTGAAGATGAAATATTTTCTCCTTTCCTTTTGCAATTGTTCTCCTGTGTTCATATTCAAAGATTCAATTAGGGTTTTTTTTAACATCCAAGGCTCCAGAACGTATTAGTTCACTTATTCACTGCAAGTACTCATGATGTTAAATCCAGCAACCTTTTCAGTATCTGCTTTTTGATAATTCCTTGTATAATGTTGAGCTTTGTTGCATTAAAGGGGTTCAAAAGGACAATCCCAGCAAAGGTATTCAGATCCCACTGTGTGACCTGCCTGTCATCATTACTTGCTACTCTCAGTTCCTCAGGCATACCTATACCTCATTAGAGACATAGAACCATAGAATGGTTTGGGTTGGAAGGGACCTCAATGATCATCTGGTTCCGACTCATCTGCCATGGGCAGGGACACCTTCCCCTAGACCAGGCTGCTCAAAGCCCCTTCCAACCTGGCTTTAAACACTGCCAGTGGATGGGGCATCCACACCTTCTCTGGGCAACCTGTTCTGGTGTCTCACCATCCTCACAGCAAAGAATTTCTTCCTAAGATCTAATCTAAACTCACCCTTATTCATTTTAAAGCCATGCCCTCTTTCCCTGTCACTTTCTGCCCTTGCAACAAACATGTTGCAGAGATTACCCAGCTATCCTCAAATTACTTGCTTCAAAATCAGAAGCTAAACAGCCACTGTCACAGTATCCCTATGCCCAATTTGAAAACCTCTTCAGAGAGGCAAGGAATTTAGGAACAGTAGTGAGAATCCAGATATGTTGCTTCTAGGATGTGAACTGGTAATTCTTGATGGCATTTCATTCTGCTGAGTGTATATACCTTTAATGTCCTATGAAAATTCTTAAACAAATTTGAATTTTATTCTAGTTCATGGGTCACTGGACCTAGAAGAGTCACATTGAAAATTTATATAGGAAAATAATATTTGGCAATGATTTCCCACTGTATTATGAGGCACACCAGTCAATTCTTAACTACATAATTTAAAAAGTATTTTTATTTCTTATCTCTTAAACTGACACTTGTGCAATTTACTAGTTCTTCAGTTCATTACCTAGTGAACATTTTTACTGAAACAGTTTAGGTTAGTTTTAAATCACATGGGGTGAGATTTCACTAGAAAATCTGTATTTTAAAGGTACAGAGCCTTGCAAGTAATATGGGTAAAATAATTAATTAAAAATAATTAATTGGACACTGTCCAATTGTTTGAAAAATTAATTTGAAGCAAAAATTGTTTAACTGCTTTAGAAATAAATAGAAATGGATATGTGAGTACACATTCATGTGCATTTACTATATTAGTGCATATTATTGTGCAGTAACTTTACATATGACCTTGAAATTTGCTTTAATTAATAGAGAAAGGGAAAGAAAAAAGAACACCTTGGGAGAACAAACCGTTTTTGCTTGTTTTTCTAAGAACAGCACTAAATTATTACAAATAGTTGTAAAATCCCATTTTTTTTCAAGTCCATTTTATGTGTTCATAAATTAAGTAGTATTTTTGCTATAAAGGAGCATTTACATTTAATTGTGTCTCATAACAGCAAGATCTATTACTGTTTCCCTAGGCAAATATTGTTAGTTATTTTTCCATCTCTTGATGTGGATCAAGATCATTATGCTTCTGCCTTTTTCAAAATTTATTGAATAAGTAGGATATAACTAAGGCACATAAGAAAGAGATCATAAGGTCCTGAGAAAATTAAAGAGTTTTTTATTCCTAGATACACCAAGATGTTTTATAGTGTTTTTGAAAGGTGCACAAAATTGGACCAGATGAACTGCTCTTTCTAGAGTTGAAACAGGTTAGGAAATAATTGCTCCAGCTTCTTGCTGCTTTCCCACTACAAAGTATTGCTCATCAAGATGTGCCATCATCACTTGACTTCTCCTTAATCTCCTGTTCATGTCTCAGCAGGTTTATTAAT
Source organism: Platysteira castanea (assembly GCA_013397175.1). Classification (NCBI taxonomy): domain Eukaryota; kingdom Metazoa; phylum Chordata; class Aves; order Passeriformes; genus Platysteira; species Platysteira castanea. The sequence continues at coordinate 74,059 of VYXC01012987.1, read as the reverse complement.
CTGGGCACAGAATCACTCTGAGAATGTCTGATGAATTTCTGATTTTGAAGCAAGGCATTCATTGCTTGCTGGTGAATCCTTGCACCGTATTCTGCTATACAGCATAAATATACCTCAAGGTTGAACAGTGGCAGGTGTTGATGAGGATGGAGGAGTCATACAAAGTGATGAACTCCTGGTTACTCGATATGCCTTTTCTCAGTACAGTATTTTGAGAGAATTGAGGTACAAACAGCCACATACAGAGATGTTCTATGGATTTCAGGATATAGGAATATTGGATTGTGCAGTAGCAAGCAGCTGGGGCAGAAATATCTTAACTCATACCACTTATGATCAGCCCTGTCTGTACCATGATCCATTTCCTTCTACCCTCATGCTGGTGTAGTTAACTAGCACACTGATAATCTGGTAGCAGTTATTTCAGTAAAGACCTATCTTTCATTCTAGTTTCAAAGATCAAGATCATTAATAAGAAGTACATATATATTGATGCAGCTACATATACATTGGGACATTTATGGAGATGGTTAAGTTCTTTAAATATAGTATCTCTACAAATAGAGCTATATGGATAGAAATGTTAGTAAAATATATAAATATATACTTACGGTAACTGAGTAAAATTCACCTAATTTACCCTAAGTAAAATTCACCTTTGGTAAAAAAACTGCAGAAGACTCTGCGTATCTAAAGCTCCAGTTAAATTCATTAATGAGTCTTTAGTAGAAGCTGCATAATGAAAGTTTTGATAATTTTCTCTGAAATACGCTCATTTTAAACATAACAGGAAGAAACAATTTTATTCTTATGCTGGAGAACAAGAATATGTGGAGGACAAGAATAAGATTTTGCGTCAATATACAAATCAGTTGTGGGATGATATTTGATGGACTGCTTGTCTGCAAGCAAACACAAGATGGCAAGTCAATTATTCCAAGCTATTGCCAAAACATCAAAATATGAAGCAAGGACATGTAAATAAAGTACATCCTATAAAAGATGGCAATCAAACACTTCTCTACTCAACACTGGTAAGGCATCAAGTGAAATTCTTAAACATTTTCTGGGCCTTGTGCATCTGTGAGCCTCCGAGGCCTACCTATAGGAAAGTGATCCCATAGAAAACATTCAGAATGAAAAAGAACTCAGATGAATTGCAATTTTTTAGTCCTGAGAGGATTAAGAAAGTTTAGCCAAAAACGTGAAAACAGGCAAAGAATATGGGAATACTGTATTTTCCATGTCTGCTTGTCTGCTGTGGAAGGATAAGGAGGTTTGGTCAGCTCTGTAGCAATGAGGATTAACATGGGACAAAATTTCTAACAGTACATTTGGTGGAGCATCATGATCTGAGGTATCTGTGCAATTGACATACTGATGCACTTGAAGAGCAGATCAGACGAGTGGCTGCCCAACATTACAGCCATAGAACTACTCCTGCCCCAGAGTGGAGGGGTGAATCAGAGGATTTGCACAAGAGTCTTTCATTCCTGTTGTACTGAAGTTCCCACTGTTGTATGCAATTATTATGGTCTTTTGTTCCCTAAGTCTTATGGATCCCCATTTGTCTGTGCTTCTTTCATTTATGATCTGTAGACTTTGCACAGTACCCTGCACTGAGATCCATGGATGCAGCAGGAGCCATGATCTCCAGATAGACCAGGCTCAGCCCTGCTTCAGCAGGATGATCATCAGAACATGCCCTCTGGGCTCCCTCTCCCCACACACCTCAGCACAGCTGGGATGTTAATCTATGAAAGGGAAAGAGCTGAGCTGCTGTGTGGTAGGAAAGTCATCAGATGAACTCAAATTAGGTGATTTCCTGTGTACCTATACACAGGAGATCTTATGCAAATCACATCACAATAAGTAGAAATGCAGTTCAGCAAGGGTGGGTCTAGCTTTTTTGGTGAGGAAAAAAGGCTAAGTTGTCCTATGCTTTGTTTTGGTGAGGCACTTTTCATCATAAACAATGTCTTTTTGATGCTTTATTTCTAGAATGTGAAAGGTACAGAATCATACTTTTCTTCTCTTTAGCCAAAACTCAGTGCATATGTGCCAGGAAATCTCAGTACTTTTATCTCGTTGTTGTTGTTGTTGTTGTTGTTGTTGTTGTTTTGTGGGTACCTTTTACCCTAACAACAAAGAATAGTCCTGGTTTGATGTTAAGCTATAGTTAAATAGACTCCCTGCCACTTAGTTCCTTCCAATGAGCCTAACTGTTACCAACAGCATAATATAAATAATTTCAGATTCAGTCTCCAAAGCAGCAGCCTGAAGGGATCATAGCTAACATATCTTTGCATATTTAGTGAAAAAAGCATACACCACTTGGGACGGAAAGTATCTTCTTTGGCTACATGAAGCAGTCTAGACAGTGGTGTTCTGCATAAAATAGTCTGGGAAGTAGTCTCAAAAGATGTTTTTTAATGTTTTCAGTGTGTACCGATAAAATACCTTTAGACATGAATGTGCTCCGTAGTTCTTGTCAGGATAACATTGATTTTTAATTCACCTTCTTCATCAGTTCAGGAAAAAAAAAATCCTATTTAGGAATAAAAGAGAAAAAAATAATGTTGATCTATACTTCTCCTTAACACTTTGTGCCTCCGTTTTAAGTTATCACAACTCACCAAGTATAGCAATTTCGCAGTGGTTTGACTGAAGACAGTTGATATTACCCCCTCACTCCTTCTTCATTCCATCATTTATTCCCTTAATAGTTTCACCTCTCTGCAATTTTTACCTCTGCAATTTTATATGAATGCCATTTATAATACCTACATACCAAGTCAATGACACTGGAACTTAAAAGATGAATTTATTCTTCTGTGTGCACAATTGTGAGACGACACCCAACAGGATTAAAGAGAAAACTGTATATTAAAGTATCATAAAGTATCAAAAAGAGAGTCAAACAAATGGTAGCTGGTTGCATGGCTTACTGTGTATCACAGGCCAGTTGTACCTTGCCTATTACACACATGCACAGAGTTTAACACAGCCTTTTTCTTTTTTCTGTAGAGTTCATAATAATTTCAGTGAGTGCTGATAACTTCCTCTGTCTTTTTTATCTGAAGTTAGGGAAGTCTGTCATTCCATAAAAGTAAATGCAAATTTAATCCCAACTGATATTAAAGTAACATAAAGTAGAATTTGTTTCTCAGATGGAAGAAATTATGAACAACCAATCTCATGGTATTTGAAGATTGTCTTCAAGGGACTTCTGAAGTTAGAGAGTATCTTGGCAATGAGAAACACAGCTTAATTTAAAATAATAAAGTTTGTTCCCAGATATAGGACCAAATTTGTAAAGATGCAAGATGGCTGAAGTCTGCACAATGCAGATCTGAACTTGATCTGCTCATTATTTAAGTATGCAGAAATATTCAGTTAATTGCACATAAAGTGGTGCTCTGAAATGTACATACCTTGTGAAATTTTGGCCAATGACATGTGTATTCCACAGACACTATTGAGAAATTGGAGTGTCCCATTCGGGTCTTATGTTACACAGCTTAAGTATTCAGAAGGATCCTTTTTACTTCTGTTGAGTCTGTAAATATTTTGCTTAGAGCTCAGATAAGCAGCCAGTGATATTTAAAAGAGAATTGACAGTGGTTGGGGATCTGCATTGCCAGAACCAGCTTGTCACTCTGACCACTCTTTTCTCATCATCGCTGAACTCCTGCTTGTGATCGTTTCACAAACGGCAGTTTAGAGATGAACCCAAATATGAAATGCCTATGTAGAATGTCTTATGAATTACGCAACCCAGAGAGATTTTAGGTATACCTTACATGGCTCCAGGTGTATCCATTCTAAGCCTCTATCATTTGTGTTTCTTTTTCTTTCACTCACATTATTCACTTCAGAAATTTAGGTGGACTTGTTTCCTTGCTTTGTTTATTCTTTTAACTCATGTTGGGATTCCTGTCCACACAACTAGTCTTCTACATACTATAATAATACACATGTCATAAAAACTCAATAGAAGATAATGCTCAGGGGACTTGGCAGGTCCATGAGGAAGATTGTAAGTAGTCACAGACAGTCAGAGAGAAGACATACATATTTGGATATAATTTTCCATCATACTTAATTTTTATCAGCCAACTCCAACTGTGTGTTCACTTGCCCTGAATAAGGCCTTAAGACTAAACACTAGGTGTAGAATATTGTAAGATTTTTCCTATTTGGTCACATCTACAGCCTACCTCCTCTGGCAGTAGTGCACAGTGTTCCGTGTTGGAGGAAAATGTCTAGAGCATAACCTGTAGTTTTGATTATAGTTCTGAATGTGTATATGAAGTAGGGACTGAGTGGTTTGTTATGCCATAAAAAAGCTGTGTAGTGTAGGTCTGCTGAGAGGAATGGTGGACATACCAATGTATTTATGCTCTAGGTGTGGGAAGGAGTATGGACTGATGAAATAGCAACTGTGAAGGGTTGCCTTGCCTGAAAACTAAATATGAGTCAGCAGTGTTATGCTCTTGCAAAAAATAGTTTCTCTTCTGGTAAGTCCTGACAGGAGATCTGATGTGTAAGAGGTAGGATAACTAGTAAAATATCACCAGAATTACTGTATCCATTTTCTGCCTCCCAAGCTTTAATTTCTGAGAAACAATTTCAACAGGCTGAAATACTTCAAATAAGATAAAATCACTAGCAAAAGCATGACCTGTGAAGAAATCTTGAAGCATTTTTAATCTAGGTAAAAGAAAACATGTGAAGGAATGAAACTATAATATTTTAATGCATAAAGCAGAAACACCTCAACAAATCAGAGGACTGGACAATCGCCAGCCATATGAAGTTCAACAAGGGAAAGTGCCGGATTGTGCATCTGGGATGCAGCAACCCTAGGTGTACGGACAGGCTGGGAAATGAGATGCTGCAAAGCAGTGCCACGGGAAGAGACCTGCGGAGCCTGGACCATGGAAAGTTGAACGTGAGTCAGCAGTGCCCTGGCAGCCAGGAGGGCCAAGCGTGTCCTGGGGGCATCAGGCACAGCATTGCCAGCTGGGCAAGGGAGGGGATTGTCCTGCTCTGCTCTGCACTGGAGCAGCCTCACCTTGAGTGCTCTGCACACTTCTGGGCACCACAATGTAAGAAAGATATTAAACTGTTACAGAGTGTACCAAGGAGGGCAACAAAAGTGGTGAAGGGCCTTGAGGGGAATCCGTATGAGGAGCAGATGAGATCACTTGGTCTGTTCAGCCTGGAGAAGAGGAAACTGAGGGAAGACCTCATTGTAGCTACAACTTTCTTGTGAGGGGAAGAGAGGCAGACACTGATGTCTCTCTGTGGTGATCTGAGATAGGACCTGAGGGAATGGCCTGAAGCTGTGTCAAGAGAGGTTTGGCTTGGATATTAGAAGGTTCTTCACCCAGAGGGTGGGTGGGCACTGGAACAGCTCCTCAGAGAAGTGGTCACAGCACCAAGCCTAACAGAGTTCAAGAAGTGTTTGGACAATGCTCTCAGGCACATGGTGTGACTCTTGGGGATGGTTCTGTGCAGGGCCAGGAGCTGGACTTCAAGATCCTTGTGGGTCCCTTCCAACTTAGCTTATTCTGTGATTCTGTGATTTTGTTAATAAATCAGAGATTACTAACTTTTTCATGATCACCAGAGACAAAAGAAGCAGTATCTTAATAATCAGTCTGCTCCTGGTTTTGAGTGCTTTTCTGAAATGTCTCTGAGCCTGGTTTTCCTGTATCTCTGTGCTATGTGTACAGGGGCTGGGGACTGGAAAGAGGAGAGGAGGTTGTAAACAGGTTATTCGTCATAGGGAGTTGTCCTTCTTGCAACGTACTCATACTGGGTTTTTTCCATCAGTCTTTCCATGGAACAATGAAGAAAAAGTTTCCAGTACATGGTTTGGGTTTCTAAGTCCACTGGATGATTAATCACAACTAAAGAATTTCATTATTACCATGGCTTTATTTTAGATACTGAAAAACTTTAATGATTCTTCTTGCATTGAGTTTACCATGAGAAGAGTGGCAAATGTTTTGTGCACTTGACATAAATTCTTTTGGGAGAAGATTTCACTGTGTGATACAAACCTTTTATATAACTTTTCTAGGTTAACAAATATATTGGATATAGGGACAGATGCATTAGGGTTATAGTAAGTGTAGATATATCTGGGTTTATTGAAAAATAGTCCTCTCTGTCTGGATTTGTGAATTAATAGCCCAAAAACTATGTACTAAACAAAGACCACTGTCAATAGGGCTATAGATTGAGGGGGGCATCAGTGACTGTGAGATAACCAACACTGAGGCTCTGATTTTAGTGACTGGAGAAAAAAAGCTGTGAGACACGATATTAGAGGACAAGATGTGTGAAGACCAACAAAAAGTGGAGCAGCACAACAATGAGAGAAAGGTGAGAAATGTGCTTGGGTTCCCAAAGAAACAAACACCACCCCAATGCCCCAGTTTCTCAAACTGAAAACCTGGTGGGAAGACATGTGAAATTGCCTCATTGTTTTCACTTTCAAAAGAATACTAACCCAACATTTAGGTAAACAGATAACTGAGAGTAAACACCTTCATGCATGTTTAAACGCACAGCTTGGCTTTCAAATATACTGGTAATGTGCAGAGTTTTCTTGAAAATGATTTGATGCTTAAAATCATAAAGGAATCTAGAGAATATTTTTAGCACTTGATTATTTGTTTTAGGTGTTTACATTTAGTCTTTTAGCAAGGACTTTAAAATAGAAATGCTCTTGAGCTAAGCTTCTGTTCAGAATGAATTGCACAGTTATATTTGTGTCACCCTGGTTTTCTTTGCCCTTCTGATGTTTGCATATTTGGAGCCAGAGATTCTCACGGACTTTATGTAAATAATAGACAATGCCTACTTAACTGTCCTTTTTGTTTTCATTCCTGTACTATGAGAGAATTTTTGATGAGCATCCTTTTTCTCCAATGGGATTGAAGAGGAAGTGACATTACTCCTCCAATCCCTTGTGGAATTGAGAAATCTATAAATATGAGAATTCAAAATAAGCTTTCTTCTTTTTCTCTTTCTGCTCAACCTAGCAGGTGTCAGAGTGGTACTTTCTCGTGCCCTATAGCGACATATTTGCATTTTATTTAATGCACATTCTGAATGTCTGAAGCTAGGAAAATATGATCTTTCTTGACTCTGAAATGTCTCAGGTGATATTACTGCCAAGCACAATGACGTTGAAATAGCCTGGATGGTTTCTTTCACTAAATTCCTCCAGAACCAGGCCGAGATGACTCAGCATTACAAGTAAACCTGGTTTGTGATACTATAGCACAGAGGAGCAAGCTGACCCTGGGCTGTCAGTCCTGCCAGAGGTAATGAAACTTTAGGATGTTTGGATAAGAAGTAGAAGATGGCTTTAGGGAGATAAGCTTATTGCTGATATTGCTATAAGGAGAGGTTACGAACTGATTATTAAAATTATCAGAGAGATGCCTCTGCCCGAATCAAGGTGCAAACAAGATCATATGCCAAAGCCAGTAGTATGGACTTCATTTAACAGTAAATGTGAGTGTGAGAGAGAGACAGAGAGAAAGAAAGAGAAAAGCAGGGGAAGGGGGGAAAGAGAAAGAGAGACAGATTAAGAAGAAAATATCACCAGTCTGTGGATCCTGATGTCATCCTGTTGATCCTCTTCTTCGGGTCTTCTTAGTGGTCAGGATTCCCCAAAAACATAGAGTTCAGTGGATTAATATACAGCTGGGCCAGGTAGGAATGCCTGGGTACCTCCCCTTGGAGGAGGGAGAGGCTGTTGCATCGCTTTGCATCATGTGCAGTTGTCTGGTGCAAAGCCTCAGTTTTTATACAGAGGTCAGTGAAGAAACTCATAGGAAACCAAATACACACCCTCCAAAATGCTCAATACATTTGTATTAAAATCTGGATTAAGAAATTTCACTCCGCTTATACCAATCTGCTATTTAGAAATATTTTAAAAATTCACTGTTACAGGTAAATTCTAAAATAGATTTAATCTGAGGCATTATGCTGAGGAAATGGCACAAATTTTACTTCATGTGTATTCTATTTTTTTTTTTTTTTTTGGTGTCCTTAGAGCTACCTATGTGCTGCTAATTACCAAAGTGTGCATTTCTGCAGTCTAGGCAGCAGTAAGCAAGCTGGAAAAATTGAGTTCTACAGACATGCACAGAGTCTACTACTGTACGCAATAAAGTCATATCAAATAATAACCAGTTTTCCCTGCAATACCTCAAAGCACTTTGCAGTGATAGTTGTTTTCATGTTCAATTTTTCTATCTCCAGTAGTTGCAGTGCAACCTCCACTTTGAAATGCGGGGACTTAGCTGAATGGTAAACATTGTGAGCATAACGTCAAAGATAAATTCTCTTGAACTAAGGCAGGAATTGCTTCTATTTTTTTCTTTGGTTAGACAAAGCTGAATGTAAGCTGGTTAAATGGAAAAGAGTTTTCAAAGCCAGCCATTCTGGCTTTTAGAACTATTTTCTTGTGAAATTGAAACTTATTACGGATAAGAGTCCTTTTGGTTTTCTGTCAGTGATAGTTCTTGTTTTTGCAGCATGATGAGATAGCTCACTCTCATTTCTTAAATAATTTAGAAGGAAATTTCAACTCTAACAGAAAATTTTAGAAAGAGCTAGCTTCTGAAGAGTATTGCAACATCTTCTGTGTTCTTAAATAACTCTAGGCTGATCTATTTTCTTGCACTTGCTTAGTCCCCTTCATTTCTGAAGGCAATTTTTATTCTGTTTCCCCCGTCATGGGAATGAAGTGATTTCCACTTTCGAAGTAAGTATCCTTCATTAAAAGATCTCTTCAGCCTAAATCTGTTGTGTCTATGAGAATAGATTGGGTTCCCCTAGAGAATTTTTCCAGCTTTCTTACTATTGGTTTAAAATTGCTGAGTTTACCCTGTCATACTTGATAGGGCTTTTTCACCATGAGTTTCTGTTTCTGACTCATATATAAAAACGAATTTTCTGTCTTTACATTTTCCTGTAAATTAATCTGGCAGAAATGGAACTTGGAATTTTCAAAATTTAAGTCAAAGAAATGGTTTATTTGTCAGGGGTGCCCTTCAGAAAGCTCCAGTCATTACACCTGTATTGTAATTTAAACACGTTTCTCAAAAAATTACATCCTGTCCAAGATATTAGAAGACCACTTTTAGTGTCATTGTGATGTAGACTTGCATCTCACAATATTGATTTTCCTGGAGTGAGTACAGCTGTAAGGTACTCTGCAGCTCCAGCTTATGAGCTCTAAACACCCTTGATGTTATCAGTGGAGGAACATCTACCTGGCTTGTTGCAGCTGCTTCCACATATGCAGACTACTCAGAGCAGTCTGACTTGCAGAATACTCCAAAACTGGTGATCAATATTCAACCTGCTTAGTAGGAGATGGCTGCCTGTCCTTAGGGAGGCAGGCCTGAGAGGGAGAAAAGCAATTTCCTGAAGTGCTCACTGTTATGTCACTTCTAATCATTAATGATTGTTTCAGGGTTTCATTGAAGGAATCTAGGGAACAACCTCCTTGGATCAATCTGTGAACACATCAGATGAATGACTTCAAATATACTTTTTTTTTTGGTCTTTCAGACTTCAGAAATATACTATAACCTGTTAAATTTTTCTTTCTTTTATGTTATGACATATTTTCCAGGAAATGATGTCAGGGCCCTATGCACACCTACAAGTTCTGCAACGGCCCTCTCTGAGGAGTCTGGCTGTCTATGCTCAAAGTGCAGGTGTAACCCATATCATGCTGTTGGGAGATAAGCTGGGAGCTACAGAGATGTTTGGCTGTCACTGTCCTGATGGTTTACTTTGGTTTCTGTCACCAGCCTGCTCTGCTCTTCTTGTTTGAGTGTTGTAAATCTGTCCTTGTGTTGGAGGGGACAGTGCCCTGCATGCCTCATTGTCACCTTCCCTTTCCCTTGGGGAGCAATGCATGCTAACAGCTATTTATTAACTTATTTTCATTATTATGATTCCACTAAGTACAATAGAGATACACAGGGTATCAGAAGCAGTTCAGGGCAGGTCAAGGTTATAAATAGACGTGTTTGTCCATCCACAGAGATATAAATTAAATCGCTATTCCAAAAGACTGGATAGGATAGCACATGGTGAGTTGAAAATAAAATGATCATTGGCTTGGGTTAGGCTGAACTCTCCTTTATGTAATGAGTCAATTCAATCTTGTTACGTGTCCTTCTGACTTTAAAGCATTATGAGAAAGCTGCTAATGTCTTGTCAATTGATAGCTTAAAGTCTCAATTTTTTTAACATTTTATTGTATTCTGTAAAACATGAAAGTGGCATTAATTTCAATGATATGCAAATGGTAAGTGATCATTCCTTCTTGGCATTCCTGATGAATAGGAAATTATACTAACAACTTTCACTATTCTATTCATTTATTGCTGGGAACAATTAGCAATGAATGACTATGAAAGGTTTTTTCTTTTGCAAAAATCTTTCATCCTTTTTACCACATTTATTTTCAACAGTATCTGCCTTTGTAGCTTTATCTTACACAAACACTTTCCTTCTACCACTACTGACACTGGAGTTTGAACATTAAAAATTGAAATAATAAAAAAGCTCTTTACAAATTATTCTTGTTCATTGTTTAGTGCCTTTGGTATGTGTTACCCTATTCTCTAACTGCGATCTGAATCTAGAAGAAAGGGGAAAACCCCAGATTTTGCTAAAAGTATAAAGCCAAATTTTGCCTCCCTATTGGGCTCTGTTACCTTCAAGTTGGTCAACAGGATGCTGGAAATCAACTACATCACACATTTTTCCATGGGCCATTTATACGGTCTGATTAGGTTTTTTATGTTCATAGAAAGCACTAGTTATGGGAAAATATGTGCATTTTGATGCAGTTGCTTAGATATTCTTGGCTCCCAGTTACTCATCCAGAGAGAAAAGATGTCTTCCATAAGTCCATTGCCATTTGTGCTAGTTCTGTGGAAAATCTTGGATATTTTGTGCTTATTGTCATATTTTCAAGTGACATTAAGCACATGTGTTTGGACATGTGAATTGAACTCAGTTTCCTACTGACAATAATGAGATATCAACTCCTACAACTCCATGTAGACACCTAAATAGAAATGTCTGAATTTGGACCTCAAAAATTCTCAGAGATTCTTCTACACCTCTTGCAAGATCTCTCTATTCTTACTTCACTACAGAAAGCTTAATTTTACCTTAGTGGTGTGTAACTGAGATGAAGACTTGTTTGCAAACATTCATACCTAGTTCTGGGGCAGGAGGACACCTATAACCCACCTGGATTCCAAGGGGACCAACAAAGACTCATCTGTCTTCTTACTGGCATACTGGAAGGTATCTCCAGGTATGATACATTTGTCAACTAAAATTGGGTCCACCACATGTGTAAATGACACCTGTCTGGGATTATTAGACACATACATAGACAAATTACTTATTACTATTTTTTACTGTTATACTGTGCATGGCTATGTATTAAAATGATCACTTGATCCTAAGGTGACATTTAGGCTGGGACACTAGCTCTGATTCTGAGACCAGGTGGTAAAATCTGGCTACATCCTTGCTATTAAACTGTCTTTGCTTCCAATTCAGAGCAGCTGCATTTAAACTGTATTGAAAATGGATGTTGCATTGGCTAATTCACAAATCGTGCCTGTGAACAGTTTGGAAAGAGTGCTAATTCAGTTAGGCTAAGAGAGAGCTAGGAACTAGTGCAATAACAATACTGCGAATGACATCTGGCCTTTCAGTGACCAGCTCTTCCTTGGTCTTGTTCATTTAGTGTAGATACCTCAGAATTATTGAGAAGAATACTGGAGGGCCTGTACGGAATTTATTAGCATGTCTCACAAGGAAGATCTGGCAACCAGAAGTTAAGGTGTTCACCAGAGAAAATTATCAAAGCTCTTTTTAAGAGAAAATATTCCATTTGATGTTTTGTGACTACATATCTCATTTCACCCTGGAGAATAATATAACAGCCAGCAAACTTCATTTGGAAATAGCACTGTGCCCATCAAAGAGGAGGAATTTGTTCTGGAGTGGAATGTGACAGCTATTTGCCATGGAAAATAGCACTGCAGATTTGTGTAGGAGTGAGGCCAGGGAAGAATCCTGCAGGCAAGGGAAAATACAGAGAGACTTCAGGGAGGTGAAAGGACATCAACAGTCCTAAGGTTATTTAGGTTATGGAAAGTTAAGTTAGAAAAAAATATCTTAGTGTCTTTTGCTAATATGTCTTTTCTTTAATAAAAGCTGGTTGCCTGAATGCAGCATATTCAAGAATTTCATACCCTGAAACATCATTTTAGCTGATACAGAAAGCTACTCAGTGAACCAGGCCCTGATGCAAGTGCAGTGAGTGTTCACTTGCACATCCTGTCCAAGTACTGATCAGGCCAAATCTTTGCATATGCTTCCATCTGGAGAAGGCTTTGTGTGGGCACAGCAGTTTTCCTGAATAGAGTAATTACCAAGACTCTTCAAATTGTGAACTGCAGGTCTTCTACTCATAAGATATTGCACTGACTTAAGTAAAGGGGTTATTACTAAAGGATTTAATTATATACCTATGTGAGCACTTTTCATGTAGTAGTTTATTTCAAATTTTGTAGAGGTGAAAGGGAGCATTCAGACAGGATAATCTTAATTACACTTCGGTGGGAGTGGAGAGTGCTCTCAGTAGGGTAGCAGATTGTTGGTCTGAAAAGGAGATCAATAGACTGACAGTCCTTGAGAGATGACTGTCAGATAAAATGACAAATGCATTTTCAGTGTAAAGTTAGCGCATGCAGGGTGCAAGAGTTATCACAAGACAGAAGGCAGCAAATTACTCAGACTGCTGCTTCTCAACTCCATGAAGGCAATGCTGTCTACTGCTTTACACTGCTCCTTAATTTCTATTCCATAAAGATGTATTTGTTATGGCTATCCCTGATTCAAACGAAAAATTATTTTATCCACATTTTTAAACAATTTTTTGTTCTTTCTATTGAGAAAAATAATACTGGTGTTAAGATAAACAGAGCTGTAAGCAGGACTCTGCCTGCACTGCTGTGTTAATGCAGTCCCCAAAAACCAGTTGCCAAGCATAGCTGCAACCATTGTACCAGAAAAGCAAGTTAAATATTTGTTTTCTCCTTTAGTGGCCCTTGCATGGGATTCTGAATTTCAAGCTTCAAAAGCTGAATGACCTTTCTAGCATGACACCATCTTTTACTCGATTTTAAATAACAATGTACATGATGTTCCACGGTTTTAGTTATTTCTCTAGAAAATATGTTTCTCTAGGAATCCCTGGAAACCTTCATTCCCATCAAACATTTTTTTTAATTACTGAGGATGGTAGAAAAATGGCATGTTTGGAGACCAGTGTAGAATACTTTTGAGACATAAAATGGGTGAGAATGGAGAAGGAATGGGAAAGCATTCGCTTTCCCTAGAAAGCATCACTATATTTCTCTGCTAGTGGGAATTTATGTTTTCTGTATTCCTTATCCAAAGGAGATGCAAACATGGAGGAAGAGTCCAGAGTTGACTCAATTGAAACTGTTTCACTAGTTAGAAACACTTCTTGACAAACTGAATAGAAAAAAAATGTAGTACATAAAATAACTTTACATGAGGAGTACATGTTTCAGCTATTACATGACCATGACACTGCATGACTGTGAGGTCTAACGACATGTTACGGATCCCTCCAGACTAGGCTTGTACCTTCAGACTCCTCTGGTAGCTGGTCCCAGATGCCCTGGGCTCCCTCGCTTCATGCTCAGACACACACACACACGCAGATGGGTGTCTCAGCTGACCTCCAGGCTCAGTGGTCTCCCCAACAGCTGCCCACGGCCCATCCAGTAGCCAACACAATGACCCTCGTGGTCTTTAGGTTTGACACTGGCTACCAAGCTCTTATCCGACCTGCAGGCTAGTCCTGCTTTTACTAAAAAAATATTGTTGTTTTCAACTTACCCACACATTTTGCCATTTGTATATATAGTAAAGCTAAACTTCAATGAAGATCTTCTGCAGAACCACACAAATTTAGATGGGGGATTGGCAAATATCTCTCATCATACAGGCTAACAAACTGGACTGTTTCTCCAGATAGAGAACAGTTATAACCAAAACTAGCTGAAAATCATCCTTTGAGTAAAGCTTCTTTTTGAGGAGGCTTGTGTTGGAGAACTTCTATGGTACCCCTCAAGGCAAACTAAACACATTTGTGCTTAAATCCAACAGAAAAAAATTAATGAACAATGCTTGCCTAAAGTCCCATAACAATACATGTTTCTACATGGAGTCTGCAAATATGGGTCACAAGGATATTCCTTGTGTACACTTGTACCAGCACTGGTCCCAAGAGCAGCTTCATGGGCACCTCAGCCCGGCTGGGGGTACATCCCCCAGGCCAGCTCTGTGGCACAAAGGTGGCCACTGAGCTTGGGCCCCTAAGCACTCCTGTTCCTGGATGTCTACAAAGCAGTGCTGAGGCTGCATCTTACCTCTTTGCCAAGGCATGAAGCTTCACTCCCTTGCAAGGGGTGTTGTGTCTCTGACGCTCCTGCTTCCAACCTTCCAACCCCTTCTTGTAGCTGGGCCTACTTTCCCTCTGTGCCAGATCATTTCTTGGTCTCAAATTACTAGTGCTGAACAGTTACAGCTAGAATTTCTGCTTCACTTGCTTTTTGTCAACAGAACAACAAGAAGAAACTCCAGTCTCTGTTTTATCTCTGTTTTTTCAAATATTGAATGGTAACACAGAGGCTTCTGGGATCTGTACCTTCAGTTTCCTGCTTCAAAATGCACATAATAAATGATTGATTTTGTGTTACTTGGGATGGAAAAAATATAAATAAAACATACAAAGGCCTTCTAGGTAAAAGAAAAGAAAGAATCCAGATGTGTTCTGGTATTGTTTTACTATTTTGTTGGTGGAAAAATATCACACTTTAGGAACTGTGTGTGGATAACTTATTCAAGAACTCAATAAATAGAGAAATCGAGTATGTACTGGAACAGATTCAGGTTTTTGAGTTTTTTTTTCTTTTTGTTTGTTTGCTTTTAGAGTAAAAACTCTTTATAGATTAACTTAGTGTTCATCCCTCATTAACAGAGGACTCCTAGGTGCAATTTGCTACATTTTATACCATGTTTGTGCTCAGAAGAATTCCTGATAACAATTATTATGAATGGGAAATTTATCACTTTTTCCTAGTGAAATGAGATTAATTTGAAGTCTATTCCACTAAGTTTGTATGTCAGTCTGTCTTGGTTTGTTTCAGAAAAATTATGAGGAAAACGTTTGAAATGAACATACTCTGATAGAAGGCAGGTTTCAGCAGCCCCTTCTCCCCCAGGTTTGGAAAGAATTTTTCTCAGAGGAAAGTGAAAAAGCCCCTATTTATTTAACAAGCAGGGTGCACACAGGTACCAAAAAGAATGAATAATGTTAAATAATAAAACCTCTTGCTGTGGAGAAGACCTGTGAAGATTCAGAGTCCTTTGTAGGTGTGGCTCTGCCGTCCCTGGAGGTGGGGTTCGGTGTGGGCACCTCTGGGCCACAGTGTAAGGCCTCCCGGTGATGTTCTGGTGTTACTGAACAGTCCAGAAGAAAAGAAGTCCTCGGAAAACTCTGTGCTTTAGCTAACGAACAAGAAGCTAGCTAAAAAGCAAGAGAATGCAATGCTCTTCCCCGCTGCAGAGAGCCAAGAAGTGGGCGAAAAGAGCGAGCGAGTTATCTGTGTTTTTGAACACGTGCTACCGAAAGAATTCCACCAGCTCGCCCCCTCTCTGGAGCTAGCTTTAAAGGCACAGAACTCATGTCTGGCACAGGGCAGATGATAGGGGATACAAAATCATACAGTCACCCCAGGACACAGCCCCTTCTTGATAATTTCGAAATAAGTTGGGGAATTTTAATCTCACTTAAAGCTGGGTAGAATTCTTTAAGATAATTAATGATGTCTCTACAAATTTACTAAAAGGTTACTGACTAAAGGGAGAAAGGGCCAAAATAGTGCCTCTCTTGAGGCCAATGGAGAGTGAAATCAGCCATTACACATTCCCTTTAGTAACAAGCAGCCATTTCATACACATGTAGTTCAACACTAGTGCATGTTTTTCTCTTCTTGTATGTGTAGTTCATAATGGATAATCTGGTGTCGAGCAGAGTTAATTTTACCGGGGTGATATGGGTGATATAAATGAAATAGGACTCAAATATAAAAGAAATCACATTTCATTAGCTTTATTGTCTATACGACAACCTGATGCTTCTGTCTTCAGGAATACAACCAGGAGCAATATTTCTTCTTCCAGTTGCATAGTGGACTTTTAAAACATTAGAATTACAATACAGCACTGTATGCATGGCCATGAGTAGGATTCAAGTACTGTAGAAATCAAACACGTCTCATCTGTGAATGTCATTCTGTGTGAAAATTATGTGTGAACAAAGAGAATTGTTCCTGTCAAAGGACATTCAGCTCTCAACTCTTTAAAAATATCACCTCTTAACTGTGAGAAAAATTTGTGAAGAATGTAGTTTTAAGTTGATTTGACTAAGGCATCTGTTGCAATCATTTACAGATGAAGAGTCATCTGTACTTCAGGCTGTGTTGCAATCGCAGAATCATAGAACGATTTAGGGAAGAGACCTTAACAATCATCTAGTTCCACCCACCACGGGCAGGGACACATTACAGTAGATCCCATAGTACTCTACCAAACAGAGTACCTCAAGAGGCCAAAATCCACTTCTGAACTCCAGGGCAGTGAGTTTGTTGTGTGACCTCCCCACTGCCCTAAGGATTTCAAATTCCAACATTTCATGGTCACTGCAGCCCAGGCTGCTTCACATTCCCTGTCAGCTCCTCCTTGTTTATAAGAGCAAGGTCCAGCATAATACTTCTCCTTGCTGGCTCCTCTATCCCTTGGAGAAGGAAGTTACTATCAATGCATTCCAGGAACCTCCTGGGCTGCTTATGATCTTCCCTGTTGTCCTTCCAATAGGTATTGGGATATTTAAGTCCCCCATGAGGGCTATGGCTTGTGAACAATAAGGCTGCTTTTATCTGTCTATAGATGACCTCATCCATTTGGTCTTCCTGGTTGGGTGGCCTTTAGCAGACCCTCACTATAATGTCATCTGTCCATTCCCTCCCTTTAGTCCTGACCCATAAGCTCTCTGTTGGCTCCTCATCCATCCCCAAAGGAAGCACCATGCACTTCAGCTGGTCATTGACATAAAGGGTGGCATCCCCTCCTTGTCCACTGCCTGTCCTTTCCTAAAGAGCCTGTGTCCTTCCATTTTAACACTCCAGTCGATCTGGACATGTGTGCATGTCTCTAATTCCAGTTTATTCCCCATGTGATGTGTATTTGCACAGAGGCATTTGAGTTAGGGCTCCGATGAAGTTGCCTTACTGACTGGAGTGGCTGGAATTCCTTTGTGATGCCTTTCAGGTGTTCTCCTGCTTACCTGCAATTCCTCTCCATACTCTTGGCATCTTGGTCTGGCACTGGCATCAAACTGGTAGGAGTGGGATGGTTTGAGATTCCCCCTCCCCCAGTATAAATTTAAATGTATAAATGGTTAAATCATAGCATCACACTGGTCTGCAAAGAGTAGTTTAATAGATGGGTATTAAATGAGCCTTGGTGGATCTCTGTGCAACTTTTGAGTCATGAATAGCAGTACAGACATTCACTAAGTGACTCCGGAGCCTATGATGCATTTTTAAATCTGCTGCAGGCACTTCAGCAACTTGGTCTAATTCCAAGACAATGGGATTTGATAGTGCAGGTGCTGAAGTACTTTAAAAACTGAATCTGATACATATTTCAATTTTATCCTTTACAAAACCTCTTCAGAATACTTGAAAATATAAAAACTTTCTCCAATAGTTTTGGCTTGCTGTTAAAATCTTCTAACTTCAGAGATTTTTTTAGCCTTTGGCACAAAATATGAACATGAATATCAAAGCTGAAAATCAAAAGAAAGACAAACAGAACTGTAATTGAACTAGTCAGAATAAAGAGAACTGAATAAAAATATACAAAACATAGTGTAAAGAGCAGATGTGCAAGAAACAAATAGTGTATATAAATTGGTAATCACAAGAAAATGTAAAGCTCAGTACACATCATGTGATTTTCAAAATACAGAGTAACCCAAGGAATAAAACTTGTGTAACATCTGGGTATAAGGTTAGAAACAGTATTTTGAAAATATTATTGGTTTTAAAATTTGCCTAATATAATCAGTAACAGTTTTTGGGATACAGACAGAAAACTCCTAGACTATCCCATAGAAGAGGACCTTGGCGGCATTACTAGCATGAGCGAATGGAAGAAAAAAAATCTAGTAGGAAAATTGTCTGTATTCCCAGCCAATATGAAGCATAAGCAACAGCCCTCAATAACTTCAAAAATTTTGTGGCACTCATAGCTACCAGTAGCTATCAAGTACTATAAACTTTGAACACTAAGACACTGCAGTCAGGAATTACAGTATAGGCAGAAAACTGAAATGGAGAATGTATAG
This sequence comes from Platysteira castanea, assembly GCA_013397175.1. NCBI lineage: Eukaryota > Metazoa > Chordata > Aves > Passeriformes > Platysteira > Platysteira castanea. The sequence goes on along the minus strand of VYXC01012987.1, from coordinate 55,473 downwards.
GAAAGAGTAAAGGAGTGCTGTAAGGAGACTGACTGTGTGAGTAAAGATTCATGGAATTTTAAACCTGGATTAAGCAAAGGACAAATGAACCATTTAGATACGCGAGTATGGAGCGTGAAGGGTGGCAGAAGGGGGAGTATTATCTGCAAGCTCTTTAAGAACTTAGGAAGTCATTGTGATCGTTCCGAAACTGCGCTGTTACCTGCGATATACCAGCCCATGTTGATGAGGGGAAAGAGCTCACCTCTAGTCATGTATCAGATGCATGACTGATGGCTGCTTTTAGGAAGGAATGTGGAAAACTGGAAGTTCTGAAGTTGTGATTTTACAAAAACTGTTGCCTAAGCATTGCTCACAGGGCACTGGGAGGTCAGTGCTGGCTTACTAGCGAGCTCTAACAACGCCTAAATGAAGAGCAAGTACCAAGAAATATTCCTGGTCACTGCAAGAAGTCATTTTAAATTGAGAAGCCACTTTCAGACTAAGAGACTAAATTTTCCAAGGTTAGACCATCCATCTTCCACAAAAATAACTAAAGGGGAAAAAAGAGTATCAGCCTTGATGTTTATTGACTTTATTAGATTATTTTCATAACTTATATTTAAGGAGGCCTACGGATACAGGTAAACAGGGACCCTGACCCCAAAACTAATTGTCTAAATCAGTTATATTTTCAAAGGCTAGATGGTCAATATACTTTTTTTATTAACAAAACCAATGCAAAACAGAATTTGAATTTAATTCCTCTAAAGATGCAAGGACATGTTTGGTATCGCAACAGTTATCAAAAATGAAAAAATAACCTTCAGCTCTCTTTCTTTAATTCAACACATATGAATACCTTAGATGGGCACAAGTTAGTTCTGTAACAGTTTATATCAGAAATTACATGTGACAGGCAACTACATTCTTATGTCTGCAACAAGAAAAACAAAAAAATGATTAATGCTGAACACAAATCGATCTTCAGAAGTGTCGTGATTTTGTTCTATACTTTGCTTTTGGATCAGGTAATCTCTTACTGGAATCAAGGATGAAGATTTCTGAACTCTCAGTAGAGACTCTGGAAATCGCTTTTTAGACTGGCTTTCTTCAAAGGACCAGTCTTAATTTTTCAGAGAATAAGATCCACAAAGAATACCCAAGTTCTGAATTCTTGTCTCTTTTTCTTTTTCTTCTTTTTCCCAGTACATGCTTTTAAGATACTGTTAAATGATCTATAAGTTATCCCAAAGTCATAAGGTGCTATTCTTGCTATTCTACTTCTTTGTGAATGAGAAAGATATTTCTCTTTTTTGATGCTGAAATCACTATTTCGAGAAAAGCATTTTATACACACATATCACCAATCTTTAGCGATGAAGTGTGGTAACTCCCAAAAAAGCAATGAAAGCAGGAATGAAGGAGACCGAACAAAACTCACCGGAATATTCACAGATGGAAGAGAAGGAGAGGGAGAATGAGATGGAGTGAGTAAGGAGAAGAGCTTTGAGAGAAACAGTCTCTGAATCACTTTCCTGGTTTGTTTGTCTATAGTTTTCAACTAACTGAATATTCAGGAAAAAAAAATCTCAGTTGAAGGTATCTCATTTGATTGAATCATAAAACCATCCCAGGATATCCTGAGTTGGAACAGATCCACAAGGATTATTGAAGTCCAACTGCACAGGACCACCCCAAGAATCACACCATGTGTCTGAGAGCATTGTCCAAACACTTCTTGAACTCTGACAGGCTTGGTACTGTTACCACTTCTCTTGAGCTAAGAGTGAAATTATGATATTTATTCAAGATTTTATTTTTAAAGAGAATGCCTCTTGCTCTAAAGCTATGGAGATGACAGAAATAGCAAGTGCCCCCAAAACCATGCACTTCTGTTTCGAAGTGGCTTTCCATATATATAAATATGGGACCTTGACTAAGATTAGTGTGCAGGGATTAAAACTTTGGTAGCACTGTGCAGGTAAGTGTTGTTAGTTTGCCAATAGTTGGGAGGAGAACAGAGACGCAGCAGGCATGATTTCAGCAGCAGAATAGAATCCTTTTTTTATTTCACAACTCTTCTTATAGACGTCTTTCCTTCATGGTGTAATTGGTCGGGGATCAGCCACCCCCCTAGGGTGACTGGCTGAAGTCCGAAAACACCCATTTTCAAAATATTTCTCTACTGTACTATAAACAAATGTTAGCAAGGTTGCAGGTGTTCATAGCTTACAAAACTACTGACAGCTCCCATGAGACAGAAAAGTCTCTCAGGGGATTAGGAAGAAGCAAGAGAAATTTTTGCTAGCAGCAGTTTTGCATCCATAGGTAAGTCTCAAATAATACTACTCAAATTTGAGTAATAATACTCAAATATTAAACTAGGCCAGGTGTGGACATGGGTTTTACCACATGATTGCATTTTCTATTAAGTTTTTAGAATGGACCCTGGAACACTTTTGGTCATGAACTCATGATCATTTCCCTAAACAATACCTAGTTACAACATGGCAGTTTGCAGGGGCTAATGATTTTTCTCAAGGAAAAGATTGATTGTGTCCACAGTCTGGCTGGCAAAAGTATGAACATGGCTAAAACAATGCCAGTTTGTCTGGGACAGAAAATAGGTGTAAGCAGTATAAGTATAGGTGTTATGATAATATTCATTGCCTCTTACTGCCTTATATCACCCCATAAATCTTGCTTCTCTTTTGTCCTTAGAACATCATGGTTAAAACAACCATATTTTTCTAAACGTCATCTTTGTGATATCTGGCAACATAAGCTTGACTTTGAAGTTGAAAGATATTTCTCATAATAGGTTAGAAGCAAGATATAATTTTGCTAGTGATACAAGGTCTTTTCTAGGTCTGCAGGCTGGTCACACAAAATCTTTTTACTGGAATAAACACAAATATAGAGTAAACACACATATACAGTAAATACATATCATTGTATTGTATTATTGTAGGAAGACATTTGAAATGCACTACTACCAACTAAAATAATCTAATAGCTTTAAAGGCAGATGTCACAAGGCCTGTTTTTAACATATTTTAAATAATCTTTAAAAAGTGAAGCTGGAAAAGTAACAGATATATGTTAGATCTTTAACTGTAACCTTTATAGAAATGCCCTCTACAAAGCAAAGGTATTGTATAAAGTGCACACATGGATGTGAATGTAATTTTTTTATTCTAAAGGTGCTTTTAAAAACTAAGAGGAACATCATCACTTTGTAAAGTTTAATGGCTTCCAAATGTCCCATCAGCAGTTTAAAGATAAAATGTAGCAATATTCATGCAACATCAAGCGTCTCCACTGAATGCGTTAGCATTCATGCAGTCTATATTAGGAAAATATCTCCTACTAATTCTCTTTTGTTTCACTTTGGTTTCCATTGTAGTGAGGTTTACAATTAAGAGTTTCCAGTGGGATATTCAAACTGGATTCATTTTGGCTTCAAGGCAAGCTTGAGGAAGTATGTCAGTAGCACAGCTAATGCAATCTGGTCACTGACGGTCATTCAGTCTGTAGGGCCAGACAAGAACTTAGCTGAGGTAAATTTTTCTGAAACCCATATAATGAGGACTTTGAGGGATCAACACCTCATCCTACAGTGTTGTAGTACCCCAGCTTGGCAGCAAGCTGGGGGAATGGCTGAAAGAAGGCTCTCCTGTTCCAAGTCTAAGTTGTTCCCTTTAAGTTCTGTTTAAGCCTATGCTAGAGTCATAAGTTGTTACTTTGTACCTCAGTTACTATGGTTATCCCTTCCCTTGAATTCTGTTCCTCCCCTTCCGTTTGCCAAACCCTTTCCCCCGCCTCCCAGGCAGAGACTCCTTGCCCCTCTCCTCCCTCTTCTCCGCCCCCTGGGCGGAGAAGCCCTGCCAATCCCTCCAAGGCACACCTTTCCCTCTGGAAAGTTCTCCCTTCCCCGGTGTGCCATTGGATCCTGTCCCTTGATCCCTCCTTTGTGTTCAGCCAATTGGTTACTGTATTGTCCATCCCCCTCGAATCCTCCCCTTTGCTTTCTCCCCATTGGTTCCTGTGTTATCCCTGCCCCTGTATAAGAACCCCTGCGCAAACCTGAGACATGCTCCTTGTCCTTGAACTCTTCAAGAGGATAAAGCTCATGGAGCTCATAGAAGGACCCCTCTCTCAATTCTTTACCCGTGGGCAACACACTGCTCCACCAGGCTGCAGCTTGCAACTTATGCGGGCACTGCAAGGTCCACGTGCTGCGACAGGCCCCAGGGTGCCTGCAGTGGGCCTTGGGCTGCGCCCGCACCAGCGTCACTGCGGATCCAGCCTAGTGCAGTTTGCCGCACTAATACAGACAGGGCATCTGGGTTCTGGTCCTAAGAAACATGAAAATGATGCAGTCATTGCTGTTTAGAATACAACTACATACTCTCAGGTAGATGTTTGTGCTTTCAAGAGACTGAAGATTCAAAAGGAACTGGCTCCATAGCTCAGAGTTAGTGAAAGTCCCCAGAGGAAAATTTCTGTATGGAACAGTGTTGTCCTGTTTCTGAAGAACTGCCTGGCTGTAGTTTGTACTGTTGTGACATTATTTAAAACTGCATCTTAGCATTTTCACACTGATGGGACAGTCTGCATGAAAATAGAGGCAACTAAAAGAAGAGCATAATAAAAAACCTTTTCTATTTCAGTGTTTAAAACACATTTTACAAAATATGGCTTTGGATTCTGGTTTTAGTGAGGAATTTTCCTCAGCTGATGGGTTATTTTCTTCATCCAGAATTTAGTATTTTGAAACATGTTTACCAGCATGATGCACATTCATCTCAACTAGTCACCATCATCATCTACAGACGGACATTTGCACGAGTACTCTAGGCTCATTCTGTAGACATTAAGTTATCTCTGGAAGATGGTTCATCTCATATCTCTTAGAAAGGGATGGTGTGGCTATTTTTCTCTTTTGAGTACAGCAGAAGCCTGAGCTTACCAGCTATCTGGCTAATGGATGGATAAAATGTCAAGATGAATCTTATTCCTTCTCTCTACTGGCTTAAGTGTACTGATATAAAGCACAGGTACTTCACATAAAGTGAAGAGCTGATGTTCTTAATATTTGTCTTATAAAGAGACAAGAATAACAGGAAAACAAAGATATATCCTTTTTTCTTTCCCCTTACATTTTATGAGTATGCAATTAGCAAAACTTTGTATAAAAGTTCTCTGTAGTTCTTTAGTTGCAAATTCTGCAGGAATTTATTTCTCAATGAAATGTAAACCAAACTACTTTGAATTGAATGCTTGCAATAACTTTCATGATTAATTAGTCATAGGTTTATAATTTTCATGAACAAAAATGATTACTAGTTTTGTAAACAAAACTTTCCTAATACTCATGTGATTTAGCCAAGAAATGCTTTAAGTTCTCAGAAGTGTATATGAGGAGCTGTGGGAATTTCAAGGAGAACTAAGTGTATAAAACAATTAGCCCCACAAGACATATTTTATTAAAAAAAGGGAAAAAAATCCTGGAAGTGAAAATGTGAATATTTATGTAGAAGATAATCCTACCAATCACTGTGGAAAAAAGGAAGTAAAGCTTAGAAAATAAAGGAGACCAAAATTACCTGTTTTATGACTAAAACAGTTCCCTTCTTTGATCACTGGAGAGCACTGTTCCCCTATGAAACAATTTGCTTTAAGGACACAGCTGGGCATTCTGCTGCAGAAACGATTTTCTGTAGCCAATTATATAACATATATTATGAATTCAGAGTTACAGAAGGAGAAATGTTATTTTCCTGAAAAAAAAAAAGTAATGTTTTATGGGATTCTGTTCTTTTATCCCCCCCAATTTATACAGATAATATCATACTGTTTATTACTTCTACAGTAAGAATGTCTTCATCAAGTCCAGAGATCTATCATGTTTGTAGAGAACATGTACATATCTGAAATATGAGTGTTGTTTCTTTTATAAATCTGTTTACTGTAAAAGTAACACAAATTGTATGAAATCCAGAGTAAACACACATAAGCAGTCAGCCCTGGACAGATGATAGTAAAATCACCTGCATAATTTGTTGCCTGAATTGGAAGGACTAACATCGTATCTTTCCCGGTCTTGATACATTTCTGTTAAGCATAAAATTAGAATTCCAGAAAAGATGCAAAAGTAGTTACCAGAAGTTCAGAGCAACAATTATCTGGTGATTAACACAGAGACGTACTCAGTAGTTCTGAGCTGGTAATTCTGTCTGGTTTGAGTATCTGTGTATAAACAAAGCCTTGCAAATCCTGGGATATATTTTTATGCCTCAGGTTTCAAACTCTAACCGTGGGTTAATATTAATGCCTTCCAGCTTCACTTTGGTGCTTCTGCCTTGAGATTCAGCCCTTCGTGCTTTGTTTCTTATTGTACAGTTGAATTTGACTCAGCAGAGTGGGATCAGAATCAGAATTATATGAGAATTGTCTGGCTCACTTGTATAAAAACAAGGGTGGTAGCATTCAGTTCACCTGCTAAAGCATAGGGCATTTAATCAGAAAGCAAATAATGCACTTTTTAAAAATCATTATTTAAAGAAATTATCTCTGTTGTATCAAAGCTGAAACAAGCAGTGAAAATAATACCTTGCACCAGCTTTGCCCTTTTTCTGTTGTAATAAATGCTTTGTTTAGTTGTTAGGCAGCCATGTATGTAAAAGGGGAGCTGTTAATCATGCAAGTTATTCTGTTACATATAGAACACATTAATTAGGAACACAGAGGGAGGGCTTTCAGCATCTTGATGGAAGGAGAGCTGTTAGGTCTGCTGGATATCATAATCCACAATGAGAGCTGGAGCTTTATGCACTGAGGAGGATCTGAGCCTGTAGGTCACCTACCAAATCTCATCCGCAGCTCTATGACCATGTCAAACATCTTGTTCACTGGCTATGTATAATTCATTGTTCTGTATTAATTGAATTGCACATAGGAAAGACCTGATTTGTCGAGATAGCCATTCCATTTCAGAGTAGTAAAGCTCCATTGATTTCCAGTCAGAGGAGAGGATGACACAAATAGATTGTTTAATATTTAAATCAAATCAGCATATTACTGACCTCTCTCAGCTTCACATCTTGCATAAGAATCTCTGCTAATAAGCAGCAGACACTCGTGTCAGGAGCCCACCCTGCAAAGGACCCATGACCACATTAATTCAAAATTGATTATGGGAGCGTATGCAAAAGGCGATTATGACTGGCAACATGGAGGACATAAAGCTGAGAGGAAGTGGTTTTCAAAGTGTAATAGCAGGAATCAGTGCTGTATCTATCAGCACTACCTTTACTGGGGCTTTGGCTCAGTGAGTACTTTAAACAATAGAGTGAGCCATAGCTTTTAAATAATTAGCTGAGAACATCTCTGACTCGCATATCTGAGCAGCAAAGAGAAAGCAGTTACAGTCAGAGCCTGATTTAGCTTATGAGTGTTATGGTATGCCATGATTTTCTCTTTGCCTGATTCTGTAATGAGAGTCGGGATGGCTATCACAGACCTGCGATGATTAAGTATGCAGTGGCACAGATGGGGAAATGGGAAGAGAGGAATAAAATATAGAGATTTCAGACATTAAAGTGGGATCCAGTGAGCTTAAAACCTATCCCAGGGCAGAGATCTAGTGTGATTACCACCAAAACTGTACCATGGAGCTTATATGAATGTAAGAAAACATATGGTTTAGAAGTTTTGGAGCTGTACATGTCTACATGGAAAGGTACCAAAATTTATCTTCAATATCATCTGAATCCTCAGAGAAGCATTTTCCAAGTTTGATGAGCTCAGTCATGTCAAATTGTTGTTGGCTTCTACCTGCAGGACTTACCAGATCCAGGAGGGTGCCAGGAAGTTGTAGTGTGTCTCTGAAACCCTTGGAAGGTGCCTGATTCTTATTGATTAATCATTATTGTGAACTCAGACAAACAGACCCACCTGGGTTTTGGATTAAGTTTGCCAAACCAATGCCAAATGGTATCATCTACAAAATGTCATCTGATGTCATCAATAATGACACAGATGACACCAAATTTTATCATCCTTGATTTGTTCAATTGTTGCTAATTGAAACGTTACCCTAGTTTTCATATGCTCAGAAATGTGATTTTTCTGATGAGTGATGATAGTCTTTTTATGCTGGTAACTTTCTAAAGGGCCACAATAAATCTGAAAGTTCTTTCTCCAGACTCTAACTTATCTTGCTGTCTGGCAACTTTGATTCTAATACTAACAACCTCCTCTCCTCCTCAGTTTCTGCCATTTTCCTACTCCGTTCTTTGTAGTTCCAAAGCCCTCCATGCTGGGATACTCTTTAAATATCTCAATTCTTTTAATGCAAGTTTGAAGCATCTGAATTTTCTGTCCTACCCTCTTATCCAGGGGTCTAAGGAAAAATGTCTCTCTTTTCATTATTACATCTTTCATTAAAAATAAGAAGAATGTCTGATTTTCTTTTCCCTATAAAACTTCTTTACTTTTAGATCATTCCCCTCTTCCTTCTAACAAGAGCCCAGTATTCAAAGCAGTAGGCAGAAAAATTAGAATTTTTTACCAGATAGCAGTCTTACCTCATTCTTTCTTATCCAAACTTTTCCGTTGTTATCTAATGAAAATCAGAAAGTAACCTTTGGATCATATTTTTAATGAAAAAGGTAAAATTAAATTTAACTTCTATATTTAAAAAACATGAAATATTTACTGACTGCACTCTGAATTTATTAGACTATTGATATGCAGATGGCACAAATTCAAATCCTATAGGAAACAGGAAACCATAGCTCCAAAAGGGAGAATAGTGGAAAATATTAATAGATAAATTTTAAGAAAGCTTTTTGTTTGTTTGTTTTTAAGATGAAAATTCCATTAATCTATAACTTGGAGCAAGGGGAAATCTCAATATGTTTTGGTGGCAACTTTGTCAATAAAAAATACTACTTTTGTTTTAGTGTGAAATACCAGGAAGATAAATTTTTCCCTTCCTAGAAATCTCCCTGATGTTGTAAAAATGTCAGTGACAACTTCATATTTGACCTCTAAAATAACAGGGTGTATCTTTAATACACACAGTTTTTCTACCAAACAGAGTGAAGATGTAAGTCAGTCAGTAAACAAATAAATAAATAAAAAAAAATGACTGTGAATTTCGTGCTGAAGATGTTTTTTCATTTGCGCTTGTAATCTCAATTATTTTTGGTGTATAATTTAAATCATTCTGTGTTTCAGGAAAACAAATTATGACGTCAGAGTGACTATACATATAGTGGAAAAACAAAACTAAAAAAACTCATTTGCCATGAAATTCTCAAAAAAAAAAATCCACCTAGCATTTATCAATAGCTAGTGCAGAACTCTGTATGTGAAAAGCTTTTCATGCATCATTAAGATGGATATGTACACATCAAGTTTTACATTTTCTATTCCAATTGTCATTGAAAACATTCTTCTGTTCAATTTTTTTTTACTTGAAAGGTTCTAGTTGTATAGCATTTTTTTCTCTCCCTCATGGTTTTTTTTCATATTTTTTTAATTCCTGGAAAAAAACCTGAATTATACCATTAAAGGGTCCATTTTTGACAAAACCCAGACTTTTGTGAAAGAGCTTGTTCAGCACAAGCTTTTTTGTCTGAAATGTTTTCTATTGGGAAAAATCATATTATGCCCTCTGACGATGTAAATACAGGAGTTTTCAAATGTTTTGCAAATGTACACATATTATCAGACAGATACTTCTTTGAATTACTTCACCCTTTGCCCTTGATGTCCCTGTCACCTGCTAGGCCATCCATGAGGGCCAGTATGTTCTTACCCTTTTACTGCTGTGTAGTGACCTGGTATCAGTAACAGCAACAGTTAACATGGGAAAGTACCATCAGGCAACCACAGATATAATGCTTTTAAAAGAAAAAGAAAAAGCTGCTTTTCCCATACATTTTACTTTACTCTTTGCCTGGTCTGTTACTCTCCTGGAAACAAGGATTGGGCATTTTACTGTATTCTGTCTGTACACCTAATAATTGCATTGAGGAACACTAATGAGCCTGGGGATCTCTAACCAGGAGGTTGTCACTATCTGTAAACTAAATAATCATCCCTAAATATACCAGGGATTAATACAAAAGCAGCTAAGGTCACCAGGTGCCTTTCAATATACTTTGGATCAGACACAGAAAATTCAGAAATTCACGGTCCATTTTGAAATGGAGAGGCTTACTAGGAAAAGAATCCCCTGGCAGTCACATTGCTATTTTATTGAGCAGAACAGTGTTAAAAATGACCTTGCAGTGTTTTTCAAAAGTTTAGAGTATTCAACAACTTTGAGATATTCTTAGAATTAGGTATTTATCTTCTGTGGTTTCTCATTTGATTTTTAGCCTCTTAAGGTGCCTTAAGTTTACAGATACTGCACCTCTGCACTTCTGTACTACAATAATATAAGTGGATTATTTAAAATGGCTTAAGGCCTAAAATGGAATTTCTTCAACCTAAGTGCCACCACCTTTGCCAGCACAAACTGTAAGGAGAAAATAGAATCATGTTGAAAATTGTAGTTTAAAAAATCATTTAGTATCCAGTTGCCACTGGACCATGGCTAACTACTAATTGGTCCCTTTAGATGCTTCTCCAGCTTATTTTTCACTTCAGCTCTTACTCCAGAATTTTTCCCCAAATCCAACAATGTAAAAATCTTGCGATAAAGCTTTTGCTAATTTACATAGCAGAAGTTGCTATAGCAACCTGGCAGAACATTTCCAGCAGCAACATACTAGAGGCAATCTTTATGTGAGAAATATGCTTTAAAGGTGTGTGATAGTCTGTATAACTCTGTTTTTCCTCAAGACATTTGTTTAGTCATGCGCTGAAGTCAAAGTATTTCAACTTTGATGTCATGGTCCTAAGCTTGGTGAGCACTGTTGTCATAAACACGTGTTATGAGTTCATTGCATATCACAGCATGCGGAACTGGAGAACTGCAGAGTCCACGGCTGCAAGATGTCTTGTTGTGTTTAACATACACAGCTGAGGCTTTTGAACATTGTCAAAATGGTTTCCAAGCGTAGTGTGGGGCACATGGATCCACTGAGAATTCAGCCTTTCTTCCCACACACAAGCAGTGCTGTGTGTGCCCTCATGGCCAGCTGCCTTGCTGCATTGGACTTCTCACACTAGGAAACGCAGCACTTGCACAGAGCAAAGAATTTAACAAAAACGTGGTCCAAATTCAGGTAGTAGGATGGCATCAACCAGTGGATCTGTCATCCACCTGTGATGAGAAAATGAATACCAAATGTATCCATTGAGAAATCTACATTGCTGTGTTTTGGAGTCAGTATGAGAATAATGTTGATAACACATTTAGATTTTGTTTGTTGCTGAGCAGTATTTACTCTTCATCAAGGACTTTTCAGTTTCCCATGTTCTAACAGTAAGGAGGTGAGGCAAATGTGCGAGGGAGCACAGGACAGCTGACCCAAACTGGCCAAAGGAATATTCCATGCCATAGAATGTCCAGTATATAAACTGGGGGAGATAATTGGAGGGGGGTCAATTGCGATTTGGGAAGAGGTTTGGCATTGCCCAGCAGGTGTTAAGCAATTGTAATATTCATCACCTGTTTTTCTTGGGATTTAAACCCCTCTCTCTCCTTTTTTTACACTAATATTATGATCATTTTAATAATATTATGTTTTACTTCATTTCGGTTATTAAACTGATCTTATTTCAACCCACAAGTTTTACTTTTTTTCTTGATTCTTCTCAGAATCAGGCTCAGTGCCTGATCGGCCTCCTAACTGATGCTTCTCTCTCATCTCTATTAATAAGAGACTTCAAGGTATGCCACTTTTTTCATTATCAGAATTTACAGCCAGGCAATTCCCATTCTGTCTAGCAGGCAGCAGACTTCTGCTTGGGAGTGCAAAAGTTCATATTCAAATATTGACTTGCAGACAGATGTACACCCAATTATCTGGTACCTGTTAACATTCACAATTTAAGCTGCTTTTTTTTTTTTTTTTTGCCCATGACGGCTGAGTAAACCCTAAATACAATACTAAATTTACATCAGCCAAAGCAGTTAAAAATTCTGCTGATTTCCTCTCTTCTGACAAAGAGGTATGGCTTTGTGAGTGACGTATATTTCAAGATGCATCTAAAGCATGAAAAAGTTTTTACACCAAGCAGTTCACCTGTATAAATGAGCTCCCATCAGAACCTTGCAATCACACCATCAGATAGATTTAGAGTCTGCATTACCCTTTCTCCTCAGAAGCCATTTATTCCTTCCTGAGCTGAAAGGCTGTCAGACCTCACTGATCTTTAGACTAAGAGTTTTTTCCCAACTTAACTGGTTAGAGAACAATTATTTTCCTTAAAAGGTAGAGTCTGCTTTGCCATGTGCCTTAGTTTCTGCTTCTCTTGGATCATAGTACAATACATCTTTCAGTGGACCTTATACTCTTAGTTGAATGTTAAGAGCACACCTGAAAAAAAAATTGAGTTTGTTAACTCTATGAAGCTCAATATTGGTTCATGACTGAGATGGACTTTTGAAGGTGGGAATGAGTTTGGGGTGACTGATCTTTAATACTTCCTTCCTGGGTTTATGGTAAAAATTAGAGAAGCCCATGAAATATGAAAATAATCTAATCCTAAAAATAGGAAATTATTATCAATCAAACTGGAAATCCAAGATAAATCCAGTTTAAGATATGTAAAGACAATGTAAAAAGTTACATGGGATGGAGAGCTTCATCAAATTTCTCAGCACTACATTAAAGTTAGCACCACTAGGGCAGTATTCCCAAAGGCAGTAACATGCCAACAGGTCTGCTTTTGTCCCCCTGCCCTGTGCATTCTCACACAGCTTGGGCCTCACCACACAGGTAACACAAGCCAGCTGTGACTGGAGCCAGTCACACTAACACAGAAGATTTCTACCCCAAATTCCTGTTTTCAAGGAGACTTGCCGTTGTAAACTCATCAGCTTTTCAGATTGAATTTTCTAGGTTTGAATGTTCCTCGTAAGTGATACATGACTTTCAGTGGCAAGGGGCAGAGAGGACGTTGCTGAGGTATGACGATGAAGCCTCTGCTGGATTGGTGCATGAAGTGCTGGCTGTCACAATCAAAAGATTTTGACCAATCATCATGATTCTGATCGTTCTTCACTGCTTCAAAGGTCACCAAGAGTTTGGTCTCTCTATTCTACAGGCTGTACCACATCCCTAAGTTCTCTGTTGAGTTCAGTGACTTGTCCTTGGCCAGTGTGTAATTTGTTTCTGGGTGCATCTTCTGAAACCATCTCATCTTTGAAGATATCAGATCAAAAATGCGTCTTTTATGGCAGATGTCTCATCTGTTGGACAAACTCACTTTAAAAAACCTGGGCCTACGTTTATCAGATGTATTTTAGGAAATTTAGTTGGTGTGCCAAAGCTGGGAGCTCAGTAATTAACAGAAAGATAGAGAGCCTCAGTGGGTAACTCAGCTTATTGAATACCTGCATCGCTCTCTGGAGATTCCTGACACTGCCTATATAAAGACTCAGAGATAAACTTTACATTTTGGCAATGCAGACAAAAGGTCTCGAATTACAATGGATTATAATCTGGGCTTTAAATAAGCCCTTTTCTCAGAACAGCATCCCAAAAGTCCAGGTTCTGATGGTTTTTAACTTAGATGCTGACACCTCTGTGGATTTGTTCATTCCAGGATGAACTTGCTAACTTTGTACGTATTCCTCACTTCTAAGTATGTTAATTTGCATTTTAAAACCATTTTGTTTGAAAGACCCCAGCTTACCAAGTGATAAGTTCCTTGTACTTTCCAGAGAATAGCCTTTGTTTGGGTTATGTGGCTGCAATTTTCCAATTGAAATTAAATTTTTTTCTTTGTACAGTATTTCAACTGATTCTTGCATTCAACAGAAGCATATTGAAAATTGTTGCACAAGAAAAAACTTAATTAAAACCTGAAGTTTGGGGCTATATAATTCAAGTAAAGGTTATAGCTAATTTAACAGCTGTAAATTCCTTGGGGTTCTTATTTACATAAAGCACATACAACTTTTATTGCACCCATAGTGCGGAATTTAATTAATTAATTTGGCATTTCCATAGCACATGTTCTGATTCTCTCTGATAGGTAGATGCTTCATATTTCATCTGAAAGCAGACAAAAGATTTGTGGTTATCCAAATGGAGCCACACCAAAATTTATGAAAAGGATCCTCTGCATTCAGATGTGAAGAGAGAGGATGAGTGGGTGTTGAATTAAGCCATGTTAAAGTCAAAGAACAATATTTGCAGTATCTTAACACTTGATGACCTCCATAAAGATTTCTCCTTGTGTGTCAGTGCTTTTTATACTCCTCCCATGATGTCTCCAGACTTGAGTGCTTTCTGCTGCTGAAGGAAGACACGTCTCCCAGAAAAGCCTGTAAATTAACACCGAAATAAGATAATTTTCAGATTTTATGTCACTTTTCAGAATATAACAAATATGAAGGTTAGTAAACAAGAAGCCAGCACATTCCACAGAAGCCAGAAGAACTGAATCTAAAAACAGAAATCTGCACTGTGCAATGCACAGTTTTAAAAATGCTGGTGAAGGGAGAAATGGAGCACCAAGATCTGTGTGCCCATGGTGGAAAAAGAATGACAAAAGCCAAAAGGGTCCAAAAAAAAAAAAGTTTCACAAGTTTATTAGCAAGCTACACACTTGGCATGGATATTGGTATATATTTTGCTTCTATCTTATCATCATCAAGATCATCATCATCATCAAAGAATAAAAATAAAGAAGGAAGGAAGGAAGAAAAATGAAAGGGAGATGAGATAGGAGAGGAAAGGGGATCCCCAGTCCAGGGTCCAGCATTGATGCAACTGACAGGGTGTCCAGGGTCCTGGGCCTCCACCCAGGTTTGTGGGGATATGTTTTTATAGGTAAGTTTTCCACCCTGGGACTGGATTTATTGCTCTTCAATTAAATGAGTTACTAGGTGTAGTCCATTCTTCTTGACCTTTCTGGAAATGGGCTGAGAGGCTTTGAGGGTGTTATTGTGGTCTTGTTCCCCTTCCATTGGTCTTGCCTGCCCCTTAATCCAACTTCTGTGCTTGTGCTGCATATTATGCAGTCCTCAGGGACCTGAACAGATAAATTGGTTCCAGAAAGGTGCTGCTGTACCTTCATATGCTCCCCTCTCCCTCTCCCCACTTCTAGGCAAATGCTGTTCTGACTTGCCCATTGGTGTTTGAGGCACAGCAATGCATCAACTCCTTCCTGCTCAGGCTTCGACAAGACAAAAACCTACCAAGTATATCCCTTTCATTGTTTTAATGCTGAACAACATAAGGTTGTGAAGATCAGTGAAAACAATGCATGAGAAAAAAGTTTCCTTTCTGATTAACTCATGGGGTTATTTTTGTGCACGAAACTCAGAGAAGAAAGACTTATTACTATTCCTCACTACAAAAAATATGTATAAATTTCTTTCAATGTAAACTGAACTTTCACTGTCAGCACGCAATTTTTACTTATTTGCCTGAAGCCACGTTTTTTAATCATTGTTATATACATTTTTTAATAAGAGACTGCATAAAGTATTAACAGTGTAAATTCTTTTCATCTAAGCAATTTGGGTTTATTTATTTTACTCCTAATTTTCAATTGTGTTATATTAAATCTGTGACACTAAGGCTGACACATAAAACATTGTCAGTAAATATTCAAATGTGATGTTCGCTCTACAAATATTTTTCAGATGAGCTGCTTTTTGTTTTTAAACTGATTTTCTTGTGTTACATTTATATGAGTAGGAACCCAACAATTTCTTCTAATAAAGGTGGAAGTAAATATTTTCTTCAAATTGTGGCTAACATTCAGAAATTGGGACTTGTCCTGGGGAGAGAGATATTTCTTCCCTACCTGAAAAAATATGTCATAATTTTCCTTTCTCACGTCAAAATTAAACAAAGAGTATTTACTTTTAATTTTTTTAATCAGGTTTGGGCTTTGATTTTGGTTTTTTGCTGTTGTCATGAGAACAATGAGTAAGAACACAACTTCTAGAACACTCAGTGGCAACACACTCGCTTCATTCTTCATATCCAGACAGCAGTGTCCAGCTCTGGCTTGGATTTCCAAATGACTACTAGATGCTATTATCTTTGAGATGGATGTCTCCTTAACTTAGTGCATTTCTGTGTAAAGGAATCTAATGCTGTCAAAGATTCCCTAAGATCATTTGTGTGGTCTACGAGTACTGCCGTAGAAGAAGGCACATTATCTGCAGATGTTTTGCTTGCCTAATGCAAGTGTTGGAGAGTTTAGGACACCTCAGCAGAGTGCTGACATTCAGGCAAGCTAATCACACGTAGTCTGCCTCATCTGATTTTTCAAGTGGTCATATTGCTATTATGGGTTGATTGCTTTGTTGCACAACAGAAGGAGTGATTAGCTTTCTAAGACTGAAAAGAAGTAAAAAAATATCACCAAAATTGTTGTTTTGTTTGAAGCTGTTTATTTTTACTATATTTATCTTTAAACTAAGCTGATGAATTTTTCTCCCATGAAAATTTGCAAAACAGAATTTTATAGGAAAACCCCCAACAATTAAAACAAATAAAAAGAGCATTAAGAACATAAACAATGAGCTCAGATTCAGAAGTAAATGCATTCCCTAAACACTATGTATTTTGGGAATTCAGATTACCATATGAACACCAGATTAATCCCCCATTTGAGGATAACTGTTTCAGTTAGGCATAATATTGAATGATGAAACTGACTAATATACCTCATAAATTTTTTAGCCTCTGCAGGTATTGGAATAAAAACAGGCACATTATTATACAAAAAAGAGTGGTTACATAATGACATCTCAATGCTTATGTTTTCATTTTAGTAACATACAAAGACAAGTTTTGAAAATAGAACAGTAAAACCCACAAATTTTTCTTGCTCCCCAGGAGAAGAGATATCTCTAATTCACTGTACAGTTCTGCAACGCAGTGGAGCAAGCTGCTAAGCAGCATAGGTACTGTGTAGATGGCTTAGTGTCAGAATGGAGCTTCAAACAGTTTATTAGAGAAGGCCTCCTGTTGACTCATGAGGTGCAGAATGGACTCCCTTGCTTTCTAAACTCCTTTCAGAGAGGAGTATGGGTGTGGTTGGATACAATCTTAGCCCCAGACCCTCAACGGTTTTTATGTAAAAGGTTATATAGGTATGACTGAATCTTTGTACAAGTTTGTCCTGCATGATTAAGGATGGCAAACAAAATAAATTTCTATAAAAATAAATGATTTATTATGACAATGACTGCACTAAAAGATCTTAATCAAAATAATTTACCTCAAAGTATAGGTAGCTGTAACTACTAGTATGGTATAGTGCATTATTTTTGAAGCAATATTGAAGCAATTATATTAAAGCTAGCAAAAATAATTAATAAGTAGAGACTGATGTTACTCAGCAGCTACCTCAGGCAAATCTCCTTTGCTCAGCCTTGAGGAGTAACTCTGAGGCATGTCCCCACTCAGGGGAGGAACCTCCACAAATACACCAAGAAAGGATATGTTGGAAGACCCTGCTGTTAAAAAATGGGACTGGGCTTTCATAGTATAAAGTGATAGACTCTCAGTCATATGTGTCCAGGCCAGCTGTGTCCACTCAGCATCATTAGATAAGTTGTAGCATAGTACAAGTTTTTCTTCCTTTATCAGGTACCTTATCAGGTCTGCCACATCTTCACCTCACTATAAAGTTGTTTAACTTTGGGACTGATGAGTCAGGCTGGTTTCAGCATTCTTCAGCACCAAACCCAGCATGATACCCCCTTCTCTATTTACCACTAATAGTTTTGCACACAGGATATTGTTTGAGGTGTTTTAGCCCCACTTCAGGCAGAGCATCCTGCTACACTGGGCACTACTACTTTTTTCCTGGTCCTGAGGATCTGGAAAATCCTCCTAACCTTCTGCTTCTAAAATATGAATAGTTTTAGATCCTCTGGCCTGCCCAAACTCCTATCTGATTTCCCTCTTATCCTCTCATTCTTCTTGGTTTTTCTTGCTTTCTCCTGCTTTCTCCCCACTACTGCACAGCCAGTTACTCTGGGGCAAGACTGCATCATCTGTGGCACTGCCATGCTTGACTTTTTGTTGTGGGAATGAACCACTTACTGTTCTCAAGTGGCACTCTGAAGCTACAGGATTTGTCTCATTCTGAGCCTATTAGTGTGAAGTAAAATGCATAGGTACAATGTTCCACTTGAGCATTTTGAAATTAATGTTTCATCACTATCACTTGGATCTCTGGCTTTTATTCAAAAGTAAGATTAATAGTCTGCAAGTGATTGCTCTGATATGAAAAGTTGCAAAAGGAAAGAGGAAGAAGCAAAATTAATCTAAAATACAAACTCACTTATTAACATAAGACGATAATCCAGTAAAATATTGGATTTTCAATGTCATCTAATATGAATAGATACAGTGTCTAATACTAATGCTTTAATGAATTATACTTTACTATAACCCGTGTTTTTTTGTATACTAGATCCACTTTTATGATTTGGAAATGCAGATAAAACCTGAGAATTTAGGCCCACGTAAATTGTCCTTTTCCAGGTCTCTCTTTTAACAACCTAAGGTTTCAGAGGTAGCTCACATTTCTATACCCCAGTTAAAATCATTTAAAGAATATTTTGAGATGAACCATGTTTTTTACAGAACACCTGCAAATCTAGAAAATATGATACCTAAGATTATATTTTATGCAGGTATATAGTGACCTCTTCCACCTCCTAAACTATTTATGTCTTTCTGAAAATTGTGCACCCTTTCCATGTGCTTTGCCAGGTATGCCACCGCTCTCTAAGATTATATGCTATTCTTGTTTAACTGATTTAGGATAAAATGCGTAGTTTACCCACCTTTGTCAAAAATTGTAACATTTTCTAGTCTGTTAAATGTGTAACTGGAGCAGCAAAAGATGAAGCTTCAGTCTTCATGGGGAGTGACACATATGACAAGGTAAATGCCATAGAGATTCTTTGCTCAGCTACTGATTGTAACAGTTTCAATCTATCCCACAAAGGCATTGAACGATATTTGCAGTCAAAAAGCATTAGTAGGATTTTCAGTCATTTTAATACTTGGTTGATCCCTCTTTCAAAACTATAACTCCAGAATATTCCTTCCATTAACACTGAAATGGATAACAGCTATATGAGCTTGCATAGTTCAGTGGACTCCAAACCCGAAAATAAAAACTCAGGGAGAGAAGAAAGATTTTATTTTCATGTTTAGGGGGTTGACTTTTGTTGCCAATGGCACGAATCCTACTCTTTCCTGTGTAAGAGTATAGCACCTTGCCTATGGGCCAGGACAATGCATAATTCTCTGTACAGAACAGGATCTGAAGCACGAACATTGTCAGGGAATTTTGGACTGGTAGGCTGTGGCAATCAGATGAAGTACTCTTTCCAGACTTACAGCATCCCTCTATATCACAGAGGTCTGTTGCTTAGAAGGTAAGGATGATGAAACTTGGTTTCCCATATTTTGGTGCCCTCTTTCAGGGAAAGTGCTCCCAGTCACAGCCAGTTGTCTTTCACTGGTGCTTAAATGTGAGTAAGATGAAGGGAAGGGAAGCAGCTGCACAGGTGTATGTTCTGTGCACCTTTTGGAGTGGGAATTCACAGTGGGGTGAGTATGACTTCACAGAGTATGTATACTTTTGTAATTGATGAAAGAACAAGGTAAAAATATAAGCACAGCTTGAAGAAATGCTGAAGAAACCAGAAATTGGGCAGAGAACATATTAGACATTCAAGGAGGATCAAGTAAGAGTCTCAAGACTTCTGATGTTTATTTCTATTGCAACCCATCTCTTATACAAGGTCAGTCACGTGAACTGAGAAAATACCTGTAAAGGTGTAGAAAACTGCAGTCATTGCAGGAAAAGAAACAAAAGTCTGAAAAAAATGTAATTATTTCAAGATTTAAAAGGAGGAAAATGTAAACAGAAAAAAAGTTGTGAAGCAGAAGAGTTTAAAGGAAAAGGATATTTTAAATATTCATTTGCTCTTGTGACTCGTGACCTTGACTCCTTGACATGTAGATAATTGTTTTTTAAAATCTGTATTATATACCTTTTTTACCAGAGAATACTGGGACATTCATGCCATTAGTCTCCAGATACTGTTCATTATAATCTAAAGAAGGAAAAAAACCTCTTTGTCAAGTTCAAAGCAGCTCTGAGTGTCAAGGACAAGGAACCTGAAGGGTGCCTCCTTTTAAATGACAGCTGCTATGAATTTGGGATACCTCATTTCAGCCATAAAATGGAAAGGAGGGTGCAAAGGAGAAGACAGGTATTTGTGGCTTTCTTACTGCAGAAGGATTAAGGATTTGCACTTCATATGGCAAGTCTTTTAACAAGTGTGATTACATCCTCAACTCAGTTTATTTAAAAAGAGAATTAAATACATTTTTTCATATTGTACACTAATAGCTTGTGATCATTTTGGAATTTATGCAGTACACTTTTAAATTTATTTTACTTGTGTCTAAACATAGTTTCTATGGTTACAAACACAGTTTCAATTTTGCCTTAAAGAGATAATGATTCTTCATATTGAAACAAAAGGAAGGCAAAAGCAGTTCAGCAGGAAAAGCAATTTCATATCACTTTCTTTTTATTTGTTACAGTACTCTTAATATGCGTACCTTATAGGATTGGTTAAAAAAGTTTTTGTTGGAAGAGTTTTGTTGTCACAAAAATCCAGATGGATTGAAGTTTTTATAGAATCATGGAACAGTTTGAGTTGGAAGAGACCTTAAAGATTATCTAGTCCAACCCCCTGCCATGGGCAGGGACACCTTCCGCTAGACTAGTTTGCTCAAAGCCCCTTCCAACCAGGCTTTGAACACTTTTAGGGATGGGGCAGCCACAACTTCCCTGTACAACCTGTCCCAATGCCTCAACACCCTCACAGTCAAGGATTTCTTCTTAATATCTAATCTACACCTGTGCTCTTTCCATCCGAAGCAATTACCCCTTGTCCTGTCACCACGTGCTCTTGTAAATAGTCTCTCTCCACCTTTCTTGTAGGCTGCCTTTAGGTACCCAGGCCTCTGAATTGTCAAGGTGTCTCTGCAGGGCCTCCCTGCCTTCGAGGGAGTCAGCAGCTCCTCCCAGTTTGGTATTGTCTGTGAACTTGCTCAGTATCCCTTCCAGTCCTGCATCCAAGTCGTTTTTGAAGATGTTGAAGAGCACAGGGCCTAGGATGGAGCGCTGCAGATCCCCACTAGCAGTCTGAGGGCTACACCAGGCTAGGATGTTTCCTGGTGAATTCCAAAGAATATTACTGTTTTTCATACAGGTTTAATTTTCTGAAGAGGAAAATGAATTTAGGAATAATTATTTACATATTTAACTATTCTCCTTCTGATAACTTTAAAATCTAAGCAACCACCATACTGTAATTATGGGTAGAGATAAGAAGTGGTTATACTGTGACTCATTAAACAACAGATACACTTTGCTTTCAGCTGTCATTTGCGATGTCAGTCTTGACCATGAGGTTATGGCAGGGCCTCACACTGAGATACTACTGGAGCTGCTAACTGCTTGCGTCTTTTCCTCTGTGGTTTACTGCCCTCAAGTGAGGAGGGATTAAGAAACAAATTACTGCCCAGTTTATACACCCATAAAAGTTTTTCCACATGTCCTTTTACATCTGCCGCCTTCCTGAAGTTTGTGACTAGCAAAAACGAATTGAACCAAAGGTGCTGAAGCTAATGCAGATGATATTGAAGGTATGATTATAATAAAATATTTTGAAAGAATAGTTATTAATACTACACATTTCATAATTTCTTTGATGAGAGGGAAATCAGAAAGTGGATACAAGTACTAAAGGACTGTATTCGATGAACATGAGCAACTCCTACTGCAGGACAAAGAGTATACTCCTGCTGCTGGAGCTGGTGTGAGAAGAAAAAAATTACTCTTCTCAACCTCTATAGTCTCACACACTTCTTTCATTGCTAAAATTGTGAAAATCAGAATTCCATGCTCTGATATAAGCTACAGGCACTTTAAGCTTGTTGCAAAACAAGGCTTCATTTCATGTTTTCTGCTTTTTCCAGGCTCAGAATACATTTTTGATCACTTGGCTTTTTAGTTGATATTGCTGTGGGCAGTGAGCAAAGATGCACAGTCAATATTCACTTTAATAAGTAAATTTCCTAGCAGCAAGAAAATCATATTATAACCTTCCCTGAACTAATGTCTGCTCTCAAAGCTCTTTTGGCAACAGCTATGTATCCATAAATTCTTTGACCTTTCAGTGCTGCACAAATTTATGGATCACCTGTAAGTACACTCAAATGTTGTGCTGAGATTTAACTAGCCCAGAATTTATGTTTGGAGTCTAGTGGTTTGGATCTGTTGTAAAAAACCTAAGAAGAATAATCGTCGTCTATGAGATGGAAACACTGCAGTGCAAATCGTGGGACACTGAATATTTTCAGCTGACATGAGTACTGTTTTTTGATGCCATTGCAGTAAGAGTGTGAGCTGAGGACTTGTGAATTTTTATATATATAATTTTATTCCTATATTTTTATAGATGAATTTTAAATATATTTTTTATATAGGGACACTTATCGAGTGACACATCATTGTCCTCTATGTAGTGTAACTGTAATGCTTATGCTGCATTCTGGATAACCTCTGTGATGTTAACCAGGGTTTTTTTGGACATTGATCTATTAAAAAAAAAAAAAGAAAAAAGAAAAGGAAGAAACTCCCTTCAAGTTAAAGAAACTCCCTTCAAGTTAACAACCCAGTTTTAAATTCTTGNTTAAACAACAGATACACTTTGCTTTCAGCTGTCATTTGCGATGTCAGTCTTGACCATGAGGTTATGGCAGGGCCTCACACTGAGATACTACTGGAGCTGCTAACTGCTTGCGTCTTTTCCTCTGTGGTTTACTGCCCTCAAGTGAGGAGGGATTAAGAAACAAATTACTGCCCAGTTTATACACCCATAAAAGTTTTTCCACATGTCCTTTTACATCTGCCGCCTTCCTGAAGTTTGTGACTAGCAAAAACGAATTGAACCAAAGGTGCTGAAGCTAATGCAGATGATATTGAAGGTATGATTATAATAAAATATTTTGAAAGAATAGTTATTAATACTACACATTTCATAATTTCTTTGATGAGAGGGAAATCAGAAAGTGGATACAAGTACTAAAGGACTGTATTCGATGAACATGAGCAACTCCTACTGCAGGACAAAGAGTATACTCCTGCTGCTGGAGCTGGTGTGAGAAGAAAAAAATTACTCTTCTCAACCTCTATAGTCTCACACACTTCTTTCATTGCTAAAATTGTGAAAATCAGAATTCCATGCTCTGATATAAGCTACAGGCACTTTAAGCTTGTTGCAAAACAAGGCTTCATTTCATGTTTTCTGCTTTTTCCAGGCTCAGAATACATTTTTGATCACTTGGCTTTTTAGTTGATATTGCTGTGGGCAGTGAGCAAAGATGCACAGTCAATATTCACTTTAATAAGTAAATTTCCTAGCAGCAAGAAAATCATATTATAACCTTCCCTGAACTAATGTCTGCTCTCAAAGCTCTTTTGGCAACAGCTATGTATCCATAAATTCTTTGACCTTTCAGTGCTGCACAAATTTATGGATCACCTGTAAGTACACTCAAATGTTGTGCTGAGATTTAACTAGCCCAGAATTTATGTTTGGAGTCTAGTGGTTTGGATCTGTTGTAAAAAACCTAAGAAGAATAATCGTCGTCTATGAGATGGAAACACTGCAGTGCAAATCGTGGGACACTGAATATTTTCAGCTGACATGAGTACTGTTTTTTGATGCCATTGCAGTAAGAGTGTGAGCTGAGGACTTGTGAATTTTTATATATATAATTTTATTCCTATATTTTTATAGATGAATTTTAAATATATTTTTTATATAGGGACACTTATCGAGTGACACATCATTGTCCTCTATGTAGTGTAACTGTAATGCTTATGCTGCATTCTGGATAACCTCTGTGATGTTAACCAGGGTTTTTTTGGACATTGATCTATTAAAAAAAAAAAAAGAAAAAAAAAAAGGAAGAAACTCCCTTCAAGTTAAAGAAACTCCCTTCAAGTTAACAACACTGTTTTAAATTCTTGGAGCAAAATTGTGATGGTAATGAAAGTTATTATTATATTCAGTATTAAATAGAAAAAAAATTAAAAGATGTTTTTCCCTCCTGCTCTGATCTGTTTAACACAACACAATATTCTACCTTATAAACCTTGAAGATTTTGTATTTCCGGTAATCAGCAGTCATAAAGAAACATAGAATATGACACAATAACTTTTTTCTGGTTTTCTGTTTTTCACTTATGCTGAAATATATTGTAATGTAAAATGTAATGCAGTACATTATGTTATAATATATGTACCTTATGCTTATTTTAGTATACAAAATATATATACTATTGGACATACAATAAGATGTAATATGCATCCAAACATGACAAAGGCAAGCAAGGATGGAATATATACAGAAGATCTTCAAGCAAAGGAAATGTTTACTCTGCTGAAATTAGTACTTTTTTTGTCTCTAAAAAAGTAGAACTTGCACATATTCCAGGGTTTCAACCTAACTTTTGTCACATCACTTCAGGAGGCTAAATCAAGAGTCTAACTGATGCAGGACTATCTGCAGACAGTGTCAAGCTGGAGAGTCAGTTCCCACCATCACATCAGACCTGAACTGCCCATGGCATTTCCCCTTTCTCCCTACGTTAGCGATGTACAGCAAACAAATAGTCTGAACCCAGACCTCAGGATCCATCCTCTGCCCCTAAAGAGGCTGTGACAATTTTCACTCATTTTGATGGGAGTTTATGGGGCTCATTTACTTTATACCATTTATTCAAATACTGCCAAGCCAGTAAGTACATGACTGAAATAGCATCAGAAAAATAAAGAAAGCTCAATCTCCCAAATAAAAACTATTGTTTCTGTTGAATCACTGTGCTGACAGCTGACAAGTTATACAACTCCACACCTGTGCCTGACTCCATTCCTTAAAAAAAACCTCAAACCAAAATCCAAACACCAAAGATATTAAAATTATTTAATATTTACTTAAACTGTAAAAAAAAATTCCTGAAATAACTTCTCAGTTTATAGTCTTTCTTTGCACTATGGTAAAAGATTTGATTTTCAGTAAATTCTGATGACTCACTTCAAGTTAAAGGTTTTTCTGAGGCATCTGCTGTAAATGGCTCAAAATACATATTTTTTTTTAAATAAAACTTTTCTCACTCTCTTTTTCATTCCTTTTTAAATTTTATCTCGTTTTCTGTTTAGAATTTCTGTTTCCTTTCTAAACTTTCCATTTTAGACAGCTCTTCTCTTTGCTCGATTCTTCTGTTCCTGCTCTCAGGCTGACTATGGGAAACAAGCATATCTTTGTGATTCTTTAATCTCCAATCACTCTCAGTCCTCAGGCCAAAAACTTGTAGCTCTGTTAATATCTTTTGCTCCTGAAATCACAGCATGTTTGTCTTTAGCTCTGATGCATTACATACTTGGGGCTATCTTTTCTCACTGGGGTAGAAATCCACTGGAATTCTTCTAACAAATGGACAGATTTCAGAGGCTATATCAATTCAGATATGGATTTCTATTTTTGTTGGTTTAATTTGCAGGGTCTGAGGAAAGATTTTGATTTCTAGATTTTCTTGAGAATCTCATTTAGCCAACAATCACCTCGATTTTTACCTGAGGAAGGGTAATTAGGATACTATATTGTGCCTTGCTCCTGGATTAAGGTGAATGAAATAAACAAGCTCTGTATCATATGGCAAAATTACAAAACACATTTTTATGTCATCTCCTATTCCTTACCAAACTGCTATTTAGTCAGATACTTAAAATTAAATCACTTCAGGGAACAGACTTTCTAAGACCACTCCATGTTGATATTTCCTCCCTAGTCAAGCTTAAACCAAGTAATTTTTTTTCTACCCATCATCATTTCTATTGTTCCTTGCATTCCAAAGCTTGCACCAGGCCCATCACCAAGGTTATTATTTGTGTTACATCCTTTTATTCCTTCACTCTCTCTCTGTCTTTTGTGAAGTTCACAGAATCACAGGATGGGTAAGGTTGGAAAGGTCCACAGTGGGTCATCTTGTTCAACCTCCCTGCACAAACAGGGTCATCCCAGAGCACGTGGCACAGGATTGTGTCCAGATGGTTCTTGACTGTCTCGAGCAAGGGAGACTCCACAATCTCTCTTGGGAATCTGTTCCAGTGTATGGTCACTCCGCAGTAAAGTTCTTACTCATGTTCAGGTGGAACTTCCTGTGCATCAGTTTCTGCCCTCTTGTCCTATTGCCTGGGTTCACCAAGAAAAGCCTGGATCCACCCTCTGACACCCTCCCTTCAGATACTGATAGACATTGATGTGGTCCTCTTTCAGTCACCTCTTCTCAAGGCTGAACAGGCCCAGATCACTCAGCCTATCCTCATAAGAGAGATTCTCCAGTTCCTTAATAATATTTGTTGCCTCCACCAGACCTGAGCCAGGAGCTCTTATACTGAGGAATCCAGAACTGGACACAGCACTCCAGATCCCTATCTCTGCTCAGCTGTATTTGTTGAGCAAGCAGCTCTCTTGGCACCCAAATTCACACTTTTTCTTTAAATATGTCTGCCTATCTCTATCTTTAGATCTTTCTCTTTAATTTACTTAATGATTAGGAAAAAGGCCAAGAACTTGTCTCTTATTATTGGTCATATTCCTCAGAGCAAGGACTTCAGAAGAAATGCATTTGACCCCAGCCTCTGGGACCCAACCACAAACCTGAGGAATGGAAATGGTTCTGTATCTGGGCACTGCTTTGCAAGATAGATGGAGTCCCTTTCTGTATCCAATAAATGTTGTGAAAACTCTTTAAACAACTCAAGCACTTATTTTATTAAAGTTATTATTTGGAAAGGAAAGGTAAAGCAATACTTACATTTTGGGTTGCATTTTTTCACAATTAAATTAAAGATTTCTTTTCCTTCACATTTTATTGCAATATCAGTAACAAAAGATAGTGCATTTACTGCTGCTGTCTACTCTGAAAGCATAATTTTAATTTTGAAACATGCTGGCTGTAGCAAGTACAGACACTACTATCAAACTGGACTACTTGTATTCACTTGACTGATTTCATTGAAGCTATAGTAATTTAGATAGGAATGATCTATACTGATTTACTTATGTGACTTAGCTATCCAATCTAATATGTGGCCTAAGTTAATTTAGATGGATCCTTTTAGATTTCTTTATCTGTATGTTTTGAATTAAATCATATTGCTTGAAAATCTTATAAAAGGATTGAGCCTGTCTGTTTTCCATAAAATTTGGCCTTTCAGTTGCAGTAATATATGAGCTTTTGCAGTTTCCATCCAACCTGGTTTATCTTTTTCCAGAACTGACAAATGGATAACCAGAAACAAAAATGAATAAATGCAGACATAAAGAGAAAAGAAAGTCTTTATTCCTCTCAGAAACAAATATTTTGTTATTAGACATGATTTTTGCCTAAAGAATAAAATAATCTTTTCATTTCTTTTTTTCTAGCTCAAAACGAGGGTTTGTTTCTGCATTGTCCACTTATTTCTGCATGATAGGTAGAGGGCTTTCCTAGGCCTTGAAATCTACTTTTTGACTTCAAGAAGGTGGAACATGCTTGCAGTGGTACCACTGTCTGAAAGAAATTCCTTGGTATTCTTCTTCCTTCAGGATACACAGACGTCGTTACTTTTCCTTAAGACGTTTTTGAGACATCTATAATTGATCTAACTTATAGATGGAATAAACAAAGTAAACATTACCAGCACCTTGGAGTTTTTAACTGGGGCTTTGAACAAGACTGGCTGCAACACATTAATGAAAAGCAACACTTCCAAACCTTCTTAATCTAACCTATGATATTGATGATTACAGGAATTCTTTTTCCGAGCAAAGACTACTCTAACAAAGAAGAATCATGGAATTATAAAATATTTTAAGTTGGAAAAGGCATTTAAAATTGCTGAGCCCAACCATTAACCCATCAGCACCAGCTTCACTACTAAACCATGTTATTAAGTGCCATACCTACACAAGTTTTTAATTGCATCTAGGGATGGTGACTCAACCACTGTCCTGGACAGCAATGTTCCAATGCTTGACAGCCCTTTCTGTGAACAAAGGTTCCTAAAATCCAACCTAAACCTCCCCTTGACTTGAGGCCATCTCCTCTTGTCCTTCTGCTTGATACTTTGAAGAAGAGAGTGACCCTCATCTGTCTGCACCCTCCTTTCAGGGAGTTTTAGAGCGTGATAAGGTCCCCCCTGAGCCTCATTTTCTCCAGGCTAAACAACCCCAACTCCCTCAGCCACTCCCCATGAGACTTGTGCTCCAGCCCCTTCGCCAGCTCCGTTGTCCTTCTCTGGACTCGTTCCAGCCCCTCAATGCCTTTCCCATGGTGAGGGGCCCAGAACTGGACACAGCACTCGAGGTGTGGCCTCATCAGTGCCCCATACAGAGCGATGATCACTGCCCTGGTCCTGCTGGTCACACGATTGCTGATACAGGCCAGGATGTCACTGGCCTTCTTGGCCACCTGGACACACACTGGCTCGTGTTCAGCTGGCAGTCCACCAGTAAACCTAGATCAAGTTTTCAGGGTCTGACTGGATGTTAGTGAACTTGAGACCACTGCAATTACCTAAAGTGTAGAGTGTTACACTGTTGAGAAATATGATTAAACTGAATAACTGAAATGCTGCTTTTATGGACCCTGTGGTTATTTTAGAATAAAAGACGTCCCAACCACAGACATTCAACACCCATTGTCATAAATGTACTATGGTTGAAGAAGAAAAAATGCTGTTCCGTCATCAATGTTAATAATGCACTAAAACTATTGAATGTAGCTGTTTGACAGTATTGGAAGGTTTTTTTTCAGAGTGGTTATAGGACTAAACAGAAAAATAATGAGATGTTGGTATCTAATTGTCTAAATAGATAACAAAGTTGAACTTAGGTCACTTTGCCAATTGTGTAGCTAAAACTCAAACAGTTCATTTTAGGATAATAGTCCATCACTTAAATAAGAATAAAAACACTGGGGTTTGGGGTTTATGTATTTGTTCATTTTTACCAGTCCAAAATTCTAATTTATGACTAGTTAATACAGAACTTTTAGTTTAGGAAGAGAAGAAAGAGCAATTTTAGGGACACTTCTTCACGTGCTGAGAAGCTGTGTTTTAATACAATTTCACCCTTTATGTTCCTCAAGTAGTATGGGACCACTCAGCTAACAGACATGGATCTGCTGTCTCTGAATCATCAAGATCATTTCAAAAACTAAAATGAATTAATTTACAATTCAAAGATGAAAAAATAATATAAAAGAAACAGAGGTCTATTTAATTTTTAATAACAGCAACAATAAGACTACTCATGGCAATAATAATATGCAATTCAATATCTTTAATAAATTTCCTTCATTCAAAGACTGTGAATGAGAGAAGGTCAGTTTGTCCAAGAGATAGAACACATGTTATTGAAATATTGTGGAATTTAGGAGTATTTCACAGAATGGAACTGGTGGTGGTTTTAATACTGCACAAGTTTTAATAACTTGTGAACTACCTTCTAGTGACAATTAACAATCATTTTCTAAAGTTAACTCATTAAATTAAAAAAAAAGAAAAATCACATTTTCCTTTTATTTTCTCATGACATATCAGTCATCTTCATGAAGTTTGTCTCCAGTTTTCAGTTTTTAATGTTCAAATTTTGTGCAGCTGGAATTGTGCAAATCTGTGTAAGGACTTTGAAAATATTCTGGGCCAGCGGTGGGATTATTCTAGCCTAATGTTCTGTCTCTAATGGGGACAGAAAAAGATGTTGTTTAGGGAGCAAACAGAAGCTTGGCTTCTTTCTATGGCCTGCCTCCTCCTGCTGCTCCTGCAACCAGAAGGGATGTAGCTGTGCTGCTAGGGGGTACAGCCCTCATCCAGACCTTCCATCCTGAGTTTAGGGATAGGCCATGTGTTCACCTTAGCTTTTCGAAATGTCTGCTGCTTTTTATGACTCCTGGCAGCAGGTTAGGGAGGTTATCTATTAACAGGTCAAGGAAATGCCATTTGACTTGTCTTAAAATTGCTTCATTCCCATTTTGTCAAGTGACCCCAGTTCCCATACTGCAGGATTTGATAAGTAACAATAGTGTCTATTTCAGCTTTTTAAAAGAAAGTCTTAACTCTGTGTCCCCACAGCTGTATCCTTTTAAAACTGAATCACTCCACTCCTTTCTGGTTCTCTTCTCACTCCTTTTGGTCCCTTCTCTAAGACCATTATGACTATTTTGAGGATGAGAGCTGTACACAACAGCTAAGATGTGGGAACAGCAATTTTTCCAGAGTGGAAAAATACCTCTATCTTGGTCTCAGCACCTTGCTTGATAACTCCCTGTGTTTTTATGCTGTCATATCAGGGATGGAAGCCAGTGTCACTGTGCTGTCATTCCCAGAATCTCCCCAACATTCCTCTGTCTAAATGGGAATTATATAGGAACCTCTCAGTTGTCCAACACAGAAATAGTTTTCAATGGCAAGTTACACACTTTGGCCAGCAGATTGGCAATTTCATATTTCAGTCACTCAGGTCTTAAGTAAATGACATCTCATTAAGGGGATTTAAAACACTTTGTTGTGTTTTATAATTACTGTATATATTCTTTGGGTTGTCTAGTTCCTTTTACTTATCTGATATAAAAAAAAAATTATTTCATGGAGGAATCTCCATGTTAAAAAATCTACACAAACAAATTCTGGAACCTCTGAGCTAAAGCCTTATCACACCTGAGCTGACCTTTAAAATGTTTGTAATCAGGCATTATACTTAATAAGATTTTTGGGTTTGATATATTTACAGAATTTTTAAATTTAGTTTGAGTATTCTTTCAAATATGTCCATCCATTTTTGTTAGCCTGCTTAATTTCCGTCTTGCATTTTGACGGGCCATGTTTTCCAGACTTTGCTTTTCTCTTTCTTAGCAATAAGGTATCCTTTTTCTTTGTCTCGTGTACCTATCTAGTTGTTACTCAAAATAAAACCCTTGTGCTCCTATCCAGAGATTCACTAGCATTGCTTTGTTTTTCTTCAGAGAATATACTCAGTTGTAGGATGTTTTTTTTATTCTTTCTCATATTTGAATATTTGATCCAGCATATTCTACAAACATTGAATAGAAATTTTGACTCCTACAGAACCATTACCTTAGCCCTAAGTATTTGCTGCTGAGTGTACTTTGAAGCTTCTGGATTTGGTCCTCCAGGCATCTAAGGTCAAGTTTGGATGTGAAGACACTTTACTGGATTTCATCAAACTATTTCTTATTTCATCACTTGAAACATTTAACACTTCCTCTGAAGAAAGCAGTTTCGGGGTTGTTAGCTCAAGGGCAAGTGCGGAATATGTTTGTAGGTTTTTTGCCTTCATAAGCTAGAAAAAGCAGTGTGCAATATTTTATTTCATTTTTTGACCATGGAGTTGATTATTGAAGATGCTCTTATCAGCCCTGTGAGGGATTTCTCATGCTTTCTCTGTACCTGCTGATAGATCTGCTCCCTGCTTGGCTGCCCACCCACAGTCATTAGAGGAGTGTGGTTAGTAAAGAGAATGACTCTATGAAGGGAAAGGTGACTGGAGGCTTTGGGAAGCGTACCTGAGGCTACCAGTGGGAATGATAGAGCTGTAAGCCAGCTCAGCAAATGAAATGTAGATTAATTTTTTTTCCTCTAATCATCAACAAAATCAATCAAAGCAGTGAGTTTTCACATTACCAAAGCTAAGAGGAAGTTTAAAACTGCTAATGTGAAATATATTTAATGTATATATTTATATCTATACACATAGCTGTGGGTTTTCTTCTCAGTGCTAGTCCAACTGTTAGTGTTCAGAAAACATATAACCACGCAGAGGCAATTAAATGTTTGTGCTTTATTGTAGTGCGTGGGGGCACAGGGGCCTCGGCCCAAATCATGTGCCCACCACACGTATGGAAGCTGATGATTTTATAGTTTTTACATTATGCAGATTCATGATACATGCTAATTATGTACTCCCTTGATTACCAGGTCCCCCCACCACAAAATCATACCCATTTCTCCCTCTCTGGTTTATTGCCCGCTCCTCAGTTATACTTGATTTGCTTAAACCAATATCGTGGCCGCAGTGAGCTAATGTTTCGTTTGCTTAAAGTTTCACTTGGTTCGCTTAAGACAATGGTATGGTCACAGTAAACTTGATGTTCAGTTTTTGGTTCTAAGACCATGTTGTACTTGTTCTTAAACACCCCCCTTTTAGCTCAGAGAATCATTTTAACCCTATACTATCACAACCTTTGCCCTTTGGAGAGTCATGGCCAGAGGCTTGTCTTCCTTACAAGTAAAATCTCTGTGCTTTTAACTCTGAAGCAATATGGCCCTAAAGGTTTGAGTGGATAACAGAAGTGTGGTTAAATGTACAGCTACACATCCCTTGGAAAGGCAAGGTGAATACATTGCCTTAAAACCTACCCCCATCTGGAGAAAACATGAACTTGATTGTCTTCAGGGCAAACTCTGAATACCTTCCAGGGCATTCACCTTTCAGGGTCAGCCATAAAGGGAGCCACAAAGCTGATGTGTCCCAACACTGCAGGATGGCACCTTTAGTGTCTGCATCTCATGAGAGTCACCTGAGGATCTGTGGTTGAATCAAACTGATCTGCTTAGCTCTAAGTATTTAAAAGCCAAAGGACTGCCAGAGGCCCACTGGGCACAGTGGCGTATGCACACAGAAGCCTTCTGGACATTTCAGCTTCTGTGATACTTTACTTTAGGGATGCTGCTTGGTATCATACACTCAAAATGTATATTTTCAGATAAAACTCTGTTGATTGCTTGTTTTGTAGGCATGATATGTCATGTTGGAACCCTGGATTCTGAGAATTTTAATATCTCAGAGTTGACAAACACTGATCCTCAAAAATACCCTGCATTTGACCTGAGGCCCTGGAAAAGGCTTCCAAAACTATGTGATAACACCGAGATTGTTAGTGTGTAATTAGTAGAAGTGTGTCAGATTGCTGGATGAAGATGTAGAATTTTAGGTTTTGGGATATAGTAATATATATACAGTAGCAAGATGGAGGAATTAGGGTGCTGGTTAGTACTTCTTGTTTCTTCCTTCTTCTTCACAAGTTTGAGCAAGTTAGTGACTGGACAAAAAAGACCTCAATGCAGAGGCTAGGTTAATAGATTATTGGGTTATAAGTAAAAATAAATTTGTTGACATTATATAATTGGATGGCTTGGCCTTCAAAAGGCCTTGGAAGAAGGACTTTGCAGCCATTTTCCACCTTGTTAGCTTAGAAGCACAACTTGTGTAGCTGTACCATAGATTAGAAATAATAAACATCCAAGTCCGAAGAAAAAAACACATCTCTTGCATTTTAATCCAAGCTCTGAGTAAAAGAACATGATAAAGGCAAAACAGAAAAAATCGACAACATATTATTTAAGACCAACATCCAAAGAATCAATAAGTGAAGGGAAACAATCTTTAATGCTTTCCATATCTTTAATTATGGACCTTTCCATGTGATCGGTGAGATATTTGCCCAAAGTAGAGAAGGCAATGACTGCTACCACTGACCATTTTGATGCTGCTTAAAGAAGCTGGACAGTATTAATTAAGCCATACCTTGGGGGAAGATCTGGCAGGAGAATTATTAGTGTTTTATTTTCTGGGTAAGCAGGAAGACAATTCTTAGTTTAAGGAGATCAATATTGATAAATGTTGATTTCACCCTGAAGTAGTTCCAGAGTTTGGAAGATTAAAGACAAGATCAAATATATTCATTAAAAATACGTGGAGAATCAGATGAAATACTGAAATAGAAAACAGAACAACACACTAAACGTAGGACAAGTAGGTAGTTATCCATTTGAAATATAGTGGTTTATTTGTTTTTCCCCCCATTATTACATTCTCAATGGTTTAGCTTTCTTCAAAGGTTAATGTGTATAATATTTCAGTTTCGAAAATAAAATTGCTTTCAATCTCCTATTTGAAATCCAGGTTTATAAAATATAGTATGGAAAAAGGCAATGCTTCTTAATCATTTCTGTAAATGATTTGAATTTATTTCGCACTCTGAGATTTGTTTTCATACACAGTAGACTTCATATAAAGTACCAGGTCTATGCTTTAAATGTTTCAAACTTCTTGGCTTATATTTTCTGGACTCTTGACTAAATTCTGTTTTCATTTACATTTAAGTTTCTTCATTTTTTTTTTTTTACTGGGCCCTCATCTAAGCCTAGTGGAATTAAATACCTAATCCAAGATGACTAAATGCCTCTATCAGTAACTAAAATAAACCGGTTCAGTCTTCAATATATGATATTAATTGAAAAGACATATGATTTCTGTTAATTTTGTTTCAATGTCCTGCCTACTGAAATGATAACATTGGGGTAAAATTAGAACAGGAAAACCAACACTTGTGTTGTAGACATCTAGAAAATCCTTTCTGAGGTTAACTGTTAATAAAACTGATGAGAACTAATACTGATAGAAAAGTACATTTAGATGATGCTACAGTACCAAACTTCTCCATCTTTATAGGAATTTGAATTTACAGTTTTAGATTGAGCCAATGTCTAGTTTGTGGACATTATAAAATGCATCTCTATGGACTATGAAACAGTTTTGGTGTTTGTGGGATAAACAAACAGGTAGGAGATAGAAGATACTGATTGCTTCTTCAGTAGCTCTATATTTTGTGGCACAGCAGAAGCCAATATAGAGGCTGTATTTTAATGATGAAGTTCAAAACTTGTGCAGTAAAGTGAACAATAGGTGTCAGAAATAAGCGTAGGTAACTTAAATGGAAGTGCTGAAAAAGGCTTATTTTGACAAGGTACATGATAAAGAATGTTGAAATTAGAATGAGAGACAAGTTTCAATAATTATTGAATATGCAATTATTGGTCTTCAATTAGTTCTGAAAGCTGAGCTACAACAAAGAAATAGAAATCTAGGCCAAAACCTGTATTAATCAAAAAATATTATATATTTTAAATGTACCAGATATTTAAAATAATTAAATTGGTATTTAATTATTACCCTACAGCATAATGCAAGACCTTCCAATCTGTGTACAGCATCCTTACAAAGGTAATTTTGAAGAAAATGCATTTGTATCTAGCTGAAAAATCAGATTCATTACATACATATATTTTTTTTTCTGCATGGAGGACACAACTCAGTTATGATATAAAAGTGTTGCCCCAAAGGGACATATTTCAAGTGTCTCTTGGCAGAGCATTATATTACATAGTTGTGAACTATAAGTTGTGTAGAAAACATTAAAATGTTACCCCGCATTAAGCACCTCTCTCTGAAGATGACTCTTCTATCTTCATATGTAAAGATTGCTGAAAACAAAAACTTGTCTCCTCTCTTCCTTCTAAGAGGAGATTGACCAAAAAAGCCCAATACTATTATTTGGAATCTGTCTTTTTATTTTTTTTCTCCACCCCCCCAGGGGAAGAGCTTTTATGGTACCTGATAAAAAATGAGCATTATTGTTTTTTGCCTAAAAGTCACCCTCAAAAAATATAGTAAAGAGAAGAGAATGATAAAATGCTTCAGTTTTGTACATTCGTATCTGATAGGATTTACTGTAGAGATTAACAGATGGGTAATGTGTCTACTTGTGCCTGACTTAATTTAGTGATCAAAAAGAGACTACATAAAGCAAAATGTTGTATAAGTTGGCTTGGCAAAACACCTTGTTTCTCACCTTGATTTTTTCAGTTCTTGACATGGCTGCAATACGTCTCGGAGGCCATGCATCTCTACTGGATTGCTGCACAGCAAAAAAGACCTTGTAACAGGCTGCAAGTTACTCATCTGAACTTCTCTAATTTTCAGGGTTTCAGAAGATTTACCAGGACAGCAGACTCTTGGTTCAACATATGGCAATGCCAGCTAAAAGACATTTTGCTTTTTTACATGATCACACAACTTGAGAATGCATCACTCATGGATATAAGCTTCCTGTCTTGCTCTGAAATACGACGATGACAAAGCAGCATTTTGGTGAGACAGCAAAAAGAACTTTCACTGATAATGCCTAATTTGTATATTCTGTAGAAAACTACACTCCTTTGACTTCCATGTTAAATATCATCTATATGTCATCTTCGTTTTTAAAGGAAGGAGCAGTTTTAAAAACACTCAGTATGGCTCATGACCTTTAAATGCCTCAACTAACCACTGTAAAAGCACCAAAAAATTTTATTACTATTATGTTACCCAAGAAAGATATTTAAATACAATTAGATGTAACAAGGCATTTACTAATGCAAAAACCAGTGTTCTAAATCATGATGAGCTCTATCCGCATATATGAGAAATATTTTTATTTAGAACCATAGGCTAACAAACAGAGGAACAAAAAAATTTTCTTTATATGAAGGTCATTGGAAGGAGCTTTACATAGTTGTGGAGCTGAATGGAGGATGAAAACTGAGTTTAATAACCTTAATGTAGTTGTCAAAAATATATAATCTTCTTCTACTATATATAATTGTGTTTATTTTCAGTTTACATAAACAGTCTGAAGATAACTTGATGGAATGCTTATAATACTACAGTAGTCTAATCAGTGCCATATTTAATAAATATAGTTTAGCAATTTGTAGCATGTGAATTTAAAAGGACTTATGCTCTGTAGAAGAATATATGGACCTAGCCTTCACAGTCATTAATATATCTGGAACGTTCATCTTCTGAAGACAGTCTATAAAAGAAAAATGAGAAATAGTTTTTAATTTTAGTATGACCTGTCATTCTTCCCCCTTTAAGTTAATAGCCTTTTTGCCAACTTCAAAGATGAAGTGGTTTATTTCTGATTTTCTTCTTGATGTGTTTTACCTAAATTGTATTATAATTGTTCTTTTTTCAAAGGTACCAAGTCGTCTTTTCTAAAAATATAGAACTTAGATCTGAGCTGGTTTGTATTTATCTTAGTCTCTGACCTTAAGTAAGTATTGGATATGGAGAAACCTCTTTTCTTTTCATGGGTATTC
This sequence comes from Platysteira castanea, assembly GCA_013397175.1. NCBI lineage: Eukaryota > Metazoa > Chordata > Aves > Passeriformes > Platysteira > Platysteira castanea. The sequence continues at coordinate 18,233 of VYXC01012987.1, read as the reverse complement.
TTTCTAGAGCTGCCTGTATACCGTTTGGACTGTGGGTAGTAATTCAATTATTGAGGAAAATACAAAAAGAAGAGGGACTTTTATGATACAAGTACATGTAAAGTAATTCTGTGCCTTTAAGACTGCTAATTGCTCAAATGAAGGAAAAGCTGCTAAAATATCTTCATGCTTCAGAATAGATTTAATGGACATGTAAAAATCCATCTAAATTTCCAGTACAGGAGTTACAGCTGTCTTGGGGCACTAGTAAGTTTTGTAACTTCTTTTTACAGTCTACATTAACCTTTTGTAACTAATACATATCTGTGTCCTATAAATCCCCTGCCCATACTGTGCTCGGTTTGTTGGTCTCCTTTCCTGTTAGATTCTTTTCCCCCACGCTTTCAAGGAAGTGAAATATGTGTGATGTACTTTGGAAATAACCTGTGTAGTCTGAAGAAAATACATTATGCCTATTTTGTTTTTCATTTATCCTGATTACTTGCAATATAAATTTATTTATAGAGTGTGTTTATTTATAGAGTGTATTTATAGAATGTGTGTCGATTAAATTAAAAATTATGTCTTAGACATATATATTCTACGTTTCATTAGTATGTTGACAGATAAATTTTTAAAAATTTTATATTCTAAAATGGGGGTGGTAAAGTCTGAAAGCACTTAAGATGTTGGGAACTGGAAACTGTTAGAAAGCTGGGTCTGTTACTAGACTCATGGATAAATCTATTGCTATTGTTACATTTTTCTCTGATAAACAATGTTTATTTGTTTCAGGATCTTCAGGTTAAATTAGTTTTAACTCCTTTGAATGATGGATTATCTACCTTCAATTACGATGTCAAGTTTTCTCTTACCTTGAACTCTGAAAATCTGAAGTAAGAAGCCACAAAACAATAGCCAGGAGTAGGAATAAGTAAAACAGCACTTTATATTTCCTGCTTCATTTATTTCTTCCATTTTCCTGCAAGTCTTCTACCTCATCTGTGTTGAAATAACTGTTCATTTATTTCTCTGGTTCTTGCCTGATTTATTTCTCTGGTTCTTTTCAACTAAACGTTGGATTTGGGATAGTTCTGTATGGTCATTGGCAATAACCCAGAGTCTATGCAAACCTCTGAGGTTTTAGAAGGGGAGCAATTTTGTAAAGAGCCTAATGCTGTTGAGAGAATCATTTAATTCCTGACCAGTATGAAGAAAATTTGATTTCTGTATTTCAAACCTACTGAGATTTAAATAATATTTAATGTCATATATTTGCACTGCAACAGCAGGTTGGAGCCCCACTCATGGTTGAGTACTTCTTCTATAAACTCAGAACAAAAACAATGACTGTGTTACAGACGCGGCATTCTACAGAAATAATTTTGGACTTTTGAGCATACACACGTGAGGTTAATGTTTCAGTTTTTAAGTATAAGTATACTGTGTCTGGCTGGGATGGATTTAATTTTCTTCATAGCAGCCTGTATGACAGTGCAAAAGTTATATTTGTGAGTAAAAAAGCATTAATAGCACTCGAGTATTGTGTCTGTTGTACTACTTGCACAGTGTCAAGGCTTTCTTCCTTTCCTCCCTGCACCACAGTGAGTATGCTGGGGGTGGGTAAGAGGACAGGAGAGGACACAGCCAGGACAGCAGACCCCCAGTGATCAAAGGAATATCCCATACCATATGATACTGTGTTCAGCAATAAAAATTCAGGAAAAGAAGAATGAAGCAGGGACACTGAGAGTTGGAGTTGGCCAAGCATGTGGCTGGATGATGGGAAATAGTCAATGAATTCCTTAGTTTTGCTTTTCCTGTGGACAAANTAGCCCCAAAGAACCCCGGATTTGGGGCACTGTGATACATGAGTTCTCTTGTTTTGCCCTTCCATTCTCTGACTCTGCTGCAGAGAGTGAACAACCAGCTTGGTGAGGGTCTTAGCTGCCAGCAAATGTTAGCCCACCACAATAGCCTAATAAATTTTAATCAACGAAGCTTTAATGCCCATGTACATAAATCAGATGACTTAATGAAATGTGGTAAATATCAGCTCTGTAACGAACGAGGCAGAACTTTTCTTCTGTCTTCCCTGGCTACACAAAAGTACATCACCACCGATTGACAGAGATAATCTGCAATGACAATTATAGTATCTGCAAGAAAGTTTGAAGAAGTCACTGTCATTTTCACATATTTATATATATTGCTTGTTGAATTTTATTTTGTTTTTCTTTGATGCTTACTAATTTTAGCCAAGACTGTACTACTCTTAAGTAGAAATCTAGTTAAGTAGACAATAGAAAGGAAACTTCATGAAATAATCCTACCAGCTAAAAAAGAAAGAAAAACAACATGCAGCTGCCTAAAGCATTCTTGTGCAACTGTTCCTTATACAGCAGCTGGAATACAACTTCTGTTTGTTGATATTGCAGGGTTGGTTGAATTGTAATTACAATTCTTTCTGTAACAGGCTTGCTGGAAATAATGCATGGATAGATATAATAAAGAACCAATACTGAGGTGTTAGAAGGGATTTGAGAATCCCATCAGAAGAAATAGCCTTAATCATCCACAATAACATTCCATTAATTATTAATAGAGCTAATCAGCAGTCAAAATTGCTCACATTAAATATTAATCATAAGAGTGGATGAATTCCTATTGTTTGTGACAGGCATACTACCCCTCTTTCTCAATACAGTTATGGTGTTTTTATTTATTTGCCAAAAGAAATACGAAACACTTCAACTCTTATTTGTTAAAAGATGCTGGAATATATTAACTTCAGAGATTTTGTGTGGAGACCCCCATAACGCAAAAGACAAAGGGAGTCCATTGGTGAGACCATCCCTAGGGATAAAAATTCCCTCAAGGTTAGGTGAACTAAAAAGGCCTTTCCCAGGATGCTGTTTCATTATGCAAATGTATTCCAGTTCTGCTTCCCTGGCTGGCCAGCTGGCCTCCCCACCCCCTTATACCTTATCTGTTCCTTCCCTGGAAAATTCTTCCTTCCCCGCTCTCCCATTGGCCCTTGTTCCTTTGCCACTCCCTCAGAGTTTCCCCACTGGCTCCCTACCCTTGCCCTGCCTATGCACCGCCCCTGTGCACTCAGGCCATTGGTCCCTGATGCTTTCTCCACCCCTTTACATAACCTGGCACCCTCTATTCCTCGATGTCTTTTGGCACTGGGTTTGCTTCACGTGAGGGTTGAAATAAACCTCTGCTGTGGAAATTCCACACAAGGACCCTGATGCCTTAGGTTTTAATTTCTATATTTTTCAAATCCTGTACTGCCTAGTGTGTAACTCTAATGTTTCTTGTAGCTTGTTAGCTGCTCTCTTAGGCCAGATAGACACAACAAAGCCTCTCTAAGCTTGCTGTTCAAGGACACTCGGGTTGTCCTAGGCCCAAAAGGTGTAAACTAGGACCATGAAAGAGGTGGAGAAATTGAAGAGAGCTAAAGTTTTAATTGGTGAATTTATGCTGATATGCAAATGGACCAAACCTATAACAGTGTCAAGAACTCGTGACCTGTCGTCCATCTTGGGGTCCATTTTATGGAAGCAGCCTCTGGCTCCCCAGGGTGTACCTTGAAGGCCCTTCAAATAAATACCTACCTTTATTCCCTTACTCCTGTCTAGTCTCTGTTTCTAGGTGGCTGGGAGAAGGCATCAACCCTTCCTGCCTCTTTGCCGTCTATCTGTCCAAGAAGCTATCCTCTGTGTGTGTGAGAGTGTGTGTGTGAGTGTGTGTGTGTGCGCAGTGGCTGCTGAGAGACTTTCTGCTAGAGTCAGTTTCAGAAGGTCATAGCACCAGAACACCCCCGAAACAAACAGTTGTGTTTATCTTACAAACCCTACTTATTAAGAATAGGGCAACATTATGGAAAAAGGCAGGAAATTGTTGGCAGGATATGAAAAAGTTCTTCTTTTAATATAAGGATTTGTCATACTCCAAATTCAGGATTCATGCAACCTGACAGACACTGCTACCTTCCTGACACTCTAAACGGGTTTGACACATATTTTCCACTCAGGAGAGGTTGGTCTTGTGTTACTTTTTTGTGTGCATGGTACTTGTGCTTAATCTGACAAACTAGAAGTGTTCAGCTGTCTAGGCTAAAGTTTTCTAATCTGGAAGCAGTTTTTTGGTAAGTCTGAGAAAGCAAAGCTTATTAGCTTTCATGTGTCTGCCCATGTGATGCAGGGCAACCCTGTGGTACCATCTTGAAGTCACATCTTTCCAAACTCCCATCTGAGCTGTCACTGATGAGGCAAAGTCATAAGTACCAGAAAACACAAACAGAAATTTTTACTATTGCTTGTTTTTTTGTGAGAGGTAGGATTGGTGAAGGACTATATCCTGATATCTACATAAGAATTGGTAGATTTTTTCTCATTCTAACTAAAATTGAGAGAATTTTCTGAGGCTGAAATATAATAAATATGCTAACAGAAGATAGCAATTTTTTCAGTGGGTCTTAAACATATATAAACTTTTATATTTAAACATACAAAAAATATCATTATGGCATGCCTGGAATAGCAATTTCAACAAGTATAATTCTAGTTCTAAATTATAAACATGGTATATATTAAATTGCAATTGACCACATGCATTATGAGCAACAGCTCTGGTTGTTGCTTTGTAGCTTAATTCAACAGAAGATAAATATTATGATAATTACTGTGAGCATAACCTAATGGTCACTGAAATGAATAGGAGTATTTAAATTATTTTCAGTGGCTTTTGGACCCTGTAGGAACTCTGAAACTAAATATGCCTGTACTGTGTTTGGTGGTACTACACACCTGTGCAAGTATTTAAACTAGTGGATTTTAAATGCATGGACACACACAAAGAAGATTGGAGAGCAATTTTTACTGCTAGAATGGTTTCCAAAGTTTTTCAGACAGCTAAATGATTCAAGTGTTTTTGTTCAATATCGTACACACTTGAAAAACTGTAGTAATTGAATACAGATAAAAAGGAAATAACACTGAAATTTACAAGTCTCAAAAATACATAATTTTGCTTGTTGTGTAATTCTACAAGAAGAAAAAGCAATGAACAATGTACTATTGTACTATTGGAGATCTAACTGTGTAAAGTTTTTCATGAATTCTGTGATCTTTTAAAACCACGTAGCAGGCTTTATTTCTGAAATAAAATTAATAGTATTGTGTTGCTATAGGACAAGAGAAGAACCACTCTGGCACACACTGAGCTGAGATGGGCAAGGAGAGGGGTGAACTTTATTTGTCCTCCTATATTTATACATTTCTCAATTCGACAAGGGATTGGAAGGATGGTGTCACTTCCTCTCCAATCTCACTGGTAAAAAGAGATGCTCATCAAAAGTTCTCTCATAGCACAGGAATAAAAACAAAAAGGACAGCCAAGTAAACATTGGCCATTATTTACATGAAAGTGTGTGAAAATCTCTGACTCCAAAGTTACAAACATCAGAAGGCTAAAAAACCAGGGTGACAGTATTGACCTAATAAACCAAAAATATGTAAGATTTGTGTTTAAGCTGAGTTTAAAATTTCAAGAGTAATAATATGAATCACATTTGAGTTACAGAATTTTGCCAGTAGCATACTGTTTTGTTACATATATTTTNCATATGTGTTCCTAAATAAAGCACATCAGAGGCTGACATGAATAATTCATGCAAGATGACCAGGGTACCAATGTATTTGTACAGCAAGTAATCACAGAAAAATATGAATGAATGTCTGCAGCTGTTATCTCTGTGTTGTGTCTGTATAGTCAAATTCCATAATCAGAGAAAAACTGGAACAGTTATGTAAAACATGCTGAGAAAAATAAGGGTAGAAATTAAAAAAATCACAATAACAACAGGGCCTCTGAGGTAGGAATAAGAATGTAGCTGTCAAATCATTCACGGGAAACTACTGTAGAATACTGGAAATGCTTTGTCAATTTTCAGATAATACTGAAACACAGCAAATAGAGGCTTCAAAAATAACTTTATAACTGCAAAAGCAAAAATTTTCATTTTTTAGGGCAGAGGCAGCAATTCAGATTAGCATAGAATGTGTTTGCTAACTAGGGTCTAGTGTATCACTGCCAATAGCTAGCAGAAAATGTCTTGTTGATTCTTCCTTTCATGAGAAATGTCAGTTCCATTGCTGACTGGTCTGTTGAAGTTTTGGAACAGTTCAAATTCATAACTAAATAGAAAAGAAGGACTGATACAACCTGGTTCTAAGCAGATCATATTCTGTAGCCACCATGGTGACAACCGAGTACCTTTTCTTCATACTTTTCTATTATGGAGAGAGCAAAAATCTACCACTGGTGCCTTTATCATACATCTGAAGAAGTACCCCTACAGAAGAGCAGAACATTTTCCGTATGATATTGAATCAGCTAGGCTCCTTACACATGCCAGGAGTTCTTATAGATAATAGCTGAACTGAATAAAAATTTAGAACCAAAGTTTAATATTTGAGTGAATTCTTTTTATGTCAGCTTTATTAAAATACTAAATTTGAAACTGCAGATTTTCAAAATCTACAAGTTATGTCTTTAAAAAGCATACTCAAAACCCTTTAACACCATAAGAATATTATTTATCCCATACATTAAGAATTTTTTCAGATGTTAGAAACTCAAATTAAGGTGGTAAAATTCAATCCACAAACAAAAGTACTGAGTGCCTTACGAACTTTCAGCATGAACTCCAGAAAACCAGTCTAACTGGTGGAGAAGCATCATCTCAGTCCCGGAGGAGTTGCTAAATTTGGAGTGAAATTTGAGTCAAGTCCCAGACTTGTTCTAATCCAAGTAACAAGTGATTGACAGATGCTTATTGGAAAAGGTAAATATATATTAAATGAAAAAAGAATAATTTAAAGAAATTTTCCTATCTAACGCAAACATTTTAAATGGTCCTGCCTTAAACCAGAGATGTTCTCCTATTAGTTCTGGGCATTTCTTATCAACTTTAAATTTAAATAGATAGCACAATACTGGGTAAAAGTCAAATTAACAAAATAGTTCTAATGCTAAGACTGTAATATGACCTAGAGGACTTCCAAATTGCCACAGTAGACAGTCTGCAACATGCTTGGTCTCCTTGGTGTTTAAGTCCCTGTCCACTGTATGAGAGTGTTTGTAAAAATTGAAAACCAGCTGTCTGAACTGAACATAGCTATCCAATTTCATCATGAACTGAACACAGCTGTCCAATTTCATCACCTAGTCCCAGGCTGGATGTAGACTTTTGTGGCACTCCAGTAACTCTGTTGATTCTAGGCTGCCTTCCTTTTCTTGCTATCAGTCAGCTTCCCTGACTCCTGACCCTGGGAGCGCTGCCCTTTTCCCAGTTTGCTCTGCAGCCTGTGCCAGGTGACTGGGCTCCAGCAGGGGCAGGGGTCCAGGCAGTGAAGGGCACCTCAGCTGTGTGGGATTTCTTTGGACTTAGTTCAGAGAAGACTAGTCTATGCCTGCAAGAGAAGTAACTAGAAGCTGCAGGCAGATCTAAGTACCTGCTCTGCATCTGAATTGTTCTCTGAAGATTTCCACAGACTATCTGCATGGACACCATTGTAAATGATATCCCAAAAGAGGAAGGACTGCAAAATCAGTGAAATACCTCCTGTACACTCACAAAGCAGAATACTTTCAATGATGAATTAGGACCAGGCATTCTACATTAATAGAGAGTACTTGAAGCATCAGGTTGTAGAAGTGTTTTTCCATTATTCCTCTGACCACAAGAAACATTTGTATAATTTACAGAAACTAGAATAGCTTCAGAAGGTCTGACTGACAGAGATTCTGCATAAATATTCTGGATTCTGAAGGTAGAGTGTTATTTGGGGATTTGGAGCCTTTATTTCCTAAATCTTGTGTTTTGGGGAAAAGCAAACTAACAAAAAAAGATGCCAACAAAGTAAAATAAAACAAACTAAACAAATCTGCCTCTCCGCTCCCCACAACAAAAACCCCAGCAAATCTTGAACAATAGAAAAGATTTGATACCACAAGAGAGTGCTCTAAGTGCTGCACTGTCATTAGTTCCTCTTGGCTTTCATTTTGTATCTTTTTTAGTGAGGAAAACAACACTTTATAAACCAAAAGGTCTTAGCTTTTAAAATTCTGACAAAATATTTTTATGTGGTGTAATAACAGAAGCTTTAATAATGGCAAAGTATTTCAGCTTCCCCAAATATTAGAGGATTTGTGTTTCATTGTTTTTTTTTAGTTCGACTGTATATAAAAAATCAGTTCTTAGATTTTCATCTCTGTGGCTTCAATGGCTAGTGTTGCTAGAAATAAATCTCTTTTCCTTTCATAACTTGATATCGTAATGTTCTGTATTGGTAACTATATATGGTGTTCTCAGGCTATCACTCTTGCTCTCTGTTACACAAGTCACAGGACTGAATACTTAATTAATTCAGAACTTATTCCTATCTGAGTCATTGAATAACTTAATTAATTTTCTGCTAGGGTAATTAATCCATTCTTCAATGGCTTGTCTACTGATCAGAGTAATTGCTGGGCTACTTTTGAGTTTGCCTACTGGTCTAATTTCTTCCTACTAAAAATATTCTTGATTCACTTTCTAACCGTGTAATCTTTGTAATTCATTCCTAAATTATTTCCGTGCTTCCCTGAGTTTTACCCCACCAGAGATGTTTAAATT